>OY744604.1:3076646-3116646 GCA_963556255.1 Allolobophora icterica | reverse complement strand
TCCTCGAAACTAAGTCACCTCCTTCGCTGCTCCCCTTGTACTGACCATCAGGCCCTGGAATCGCTTGACTTGATTATGCGCGTCGGTCTTGAGCAGATAGTTAACACCTCATTCAATGATATTCAGTGGTTACAAACAGCGCTTCCTGTGAGATATGGCGGCCTTGGGCTTCGTAGAGTTGTTTCGCTTGCTTCTTCTGCCTATTTGGCATCAGCTGCGTCAACTCTTGAGCTCCAATCGGCCATCCTCAACAGCAGCTCCCTGGCACCCGATGGCATTTTTGAAGACCTGCTCTTGTCACGTCAGCAGACCTCACCTGCTGTCATGCTACCGCTGCCTACAAGACAAAACATCTGGGACCGTCCGCTGATCGAGCGAGACAAGAGCACAATACATTCCTGGCCAGGTTATGACAACCCTGTCGACCAGGCTAGGTTGACTGCAATTTGTAGCCCTCATTCAGGCGATTGGCTGGCCGCACTTCCTATTCCATCATGCGGGCTCACCTTGGACAATGAGGCTGTCCGAATTGCAGTTGGCCTTCGTTTGGGACTTGACCTCTGCAGCCCCCACACCTGCCGATGCGGGGACCTGGTCGGACCTAGTGGACACCACGGATTTGTTTGCAGGCAGGCCTGCGGTCGCTCACTGCGCCATTTTACCATCAATGACATCATCTGGCGTGCTTTGGTAAAGGCGGATGTTCCTTGTACTAAGGAGCCTGTCGGCCTTTTTAGGTCAGATGGTAAACGTCCGGATGGTGCCACTTTAATTCCTTGGTCGGAGGGTAGATACCTGGCATGGGACGCCACTGTGGTTCACACGTGTGCGCTTTCCTATGTCACCCACCCTGCCAGCTCCAGGGGCCCTGCATCAGCCCAGGCGGCTGAACGCAAGGAGCTAAAATATCTGGGACTGCCACCAACCCACAGATTCCAGGCAATTGCTTTTGAGACCTTGGGCCCTGTCAATCCCTCAGGCGCCTCTTTCATCAGCGATATAGGTAGGCGCCTTTCTACCATCAGTGGCGATCGCCGTGAGGCTTCGTTTCTCTTTCAGCGTCTATCTATTTGCATACAACGCTACAACTCTATTGCTTTTAACGGGACATTCCCAGAGCCTCCGGACGACGAGGTTTGATTTTCCGGATGTTACATTAATTAATATTGAAGTCCCTGAGGGATCCTGTATACCTCGGGGCATAAAAAAAAAAATAAAAATAAAATAATAATAATAATAATAATAATAATAATTATAGTAGTAGTAGTAGTAATAATAATAATAATAATAATAATAGTAGTAGTAGTAGTAATAATAATAATAATAATAATAATAATAATAATAATAATAATAATAATAATAAACTCTGGATCTTAACGCTTCTAAGTCAGTTTCAAAGTGTCTGATGATTCATTTTAAATAATAAAATTTGTTTATAATAATAATAATAATAATAATAATAATAATAATAATAATAGTAATAGCAATAGTAATAATAATAGTAGGCCTAGTAGTAGTAGTAATAATAATAATAATAATAATAATAATAATAATAATAATAATAATAATAATAATATTAATAATAATAATAATAATAATAATAATAATAATAATAGTAAAAATAATAATAATAATAATAGTTACATGGTCTGGCGATAAAGCCGCTCACCTCGACAGACATCAAGCATGTATGCAAAATCTAGGAGCAGAATACTCGTTAAACAAATGACGAATTTCTTTACCTTCCACATTTTATTTCGTTTACCTTACTTTTTTTCCTGCATTCCATTTAGTCGAACGAGTGACAAAGACGGACATCGCCAGCGTTTACAAGTCTCTAACCTTCATATTGTCCGTGACAAAGAAAGGTCAGAGTCGCTCAAACAATCGGCCGTATTTATATCAAGACATATATATATATATATATATATATATATATATATAATAGTCAGTTGGCGGAACATTGTCTTGTCGAGATGGTTTTCTGTCTACTAAGATGCCTGGCTTTAATTGAAATCTAGAGCAGTTCAATGAGACCATTGGGTGTTCTACTACATTGTATATTTCAACGGTTTATTTTAATGGCGCTATACAAATGCCCAGATATATAAATACAACTGAATCAGATATTGGGATATTAACGTAAATATATTTCAAATCTGATCTAATGACTTCTCTAGCGCCGTTTTTATAATATTCACAATTGATGGTCGATTCAAGGAAAGCCGAAGTCAGGTCGAAATGAGGTCAGTCAGAGGAACCGGAAGTCCAACTGCGGATGGTTTCTTATTCGACCGGAAGTCCAGTTTCATAGGTGACGGCGAATGACCAGAGAGAGAAACATCGTGGCTGCCATCGGGATGATTAGGGTTTCAGTTTACGTGGCTTTACATGTACTGTATCTGCGAAACTTTATGGCTGCTTACCTACCTACCTACTTTCAACCACTATACTCTCTCCTTACCTTCCACCACGCGGTCTACGACTATTGGTTGTGGGTCTTTTGGTTGAGCCTCGATGTAGCATTGTCATTGGCTCTCGTGCATTCAATGTTGCAGACCCCAAGGAATGGAACCGATGACCAATGTCTGCTCGATGCTCCATACTCTTTCTCTTCCTTTAAGAAACGCCTCAAAACTCATTATTTTCATTGCCTTGCAAACATCTGGAGATATAACAGCTCTTCACCTGGCGACTGACTAACCGAGCCTCAGATTCGCGTTTCTGTGTAACCTTGCGTGCGTTAACAATGCTTGTAATGATAAATAATAATAATAATAATAATAATAATAATAATAATAATAATAATAATAATAATTTTAATTAATATTCAAGTCCCTGAGGGATCCTGTATACCTCGGGGCATAAAAAAATAATAATAATAGGGCCTATCATTATTATTATTATTAGTAGTAGTAGTAGTAGTTGTTGTTGATGTTGTAGTTTTTGTGTGTGTGGTAGTGGTAGTAGTAGAATTAGTAGCATAAGCAGAAACTAGTAGTAGTATTATGAAGAGGGGGTTGAAGGAGTGGAGGATGGTCTCTGAAGAGGTTGAACAGAAGCGGAAGACCCTGAGCGATCGTCTCCTGCTAACTCCATCTCCAGAATCACCAAGACCTCTCTCTCTCTCTACATCGACTCCATCGTCTAAGCGATATCCAGGAACTGAAGCTGGTGCTGCTGCTGCGATATCGTTTTACTGGAATAACAGATGCCATTATCCTTCTTATGGTTTTGATGGAGTTAAGGACTGACCGATGGAAGGATCAGAGACGAAAGGAGTCGTCGTTCATATCTCCATCGCATAAGACGACGGATGAATGGAAGAGAAGAACATCGTTGTACCAGGTGAAAGAAGTCGATTAGTTTAGCCATGCGGTGAATTCAGACGCAGAAGGAAAGAGGTCCTTCCTTTGACGTTGGAGGGACCGAGGGGCGTCTTCTAAAACTGTTGTTGTCTAAGTTGCCCTCGAATGAAGTAGCGCCCTCTCTGTTGGAGATGATGATACGAACAGATTGTTTACATTGCAATGCGCTGTTAGTTTCTTACGGTCATGAAGGGTCGGACTTTGGTGACGAAGTACTGCACAGAACGATGCAACGCTTGTGAATATTATGTTGGTTTCCAGAGTTTTGCTGTAGATTACGATTACGATGTTTTCCTGCATCAGATCATAGAAAGTGTGTGGGGGGGGCATTAGGATGGTTCTCGGTTAACTTTTGAGTTTCCAAAGTCTACAGAAGTTCATTTAGGTAGACCTATGGAGTTAGGCCTTGGGATATAGACTGTTGGAGATAGTCCTTGAAGATAGGCTGTTGGAAATTGGCCTTTGTAGATAACCGTCTTGAGATAGACCTCGGCAGATGAGCCTTCGAAGATAGGCCTCGGGACATGGGCTTCAGATATAGTCCGTTGGAGATGGATGTTAGGGATAGGTAGGGGTTGATAAGAGGAGATGATTCGGTTGGTGACATCTAATGACTTCTAATTAGTTTCATCATCTGGTTTCAATTGATGAAAACCGATTACAACAGAGAATTGTTGAAGAGAATTCCAGTCTAGTTCCCTGCGGACGTGTCATCCACCGCCGCTGCCTGGCGGTCTGTCTATCTGTCTGTGTTCTGGTGCGTCGTATCAACCTGATGGAGAGGTAGAGAGAGAGACAGCGAGAGACAGAGAGACAGAGAGACAGAGAGAGAGAGAGAGAGAGAGAGAGAGAGAGAGAGAGAGAGAGAGAGAGAGAGAGAGAGAGAGTGCGGGAGAGAGTGCGTGAGAGAGAGAAAGAGACAGAGAGAGACCGAAACAGAGAGAGGAACAGACAGACAGACAGACAGACAGACAGACATCGGCGTTAGACTGATTATGATAAGAGAGTGTGAAGGAGGATCGGACAGGCACCGTCGCTGGAGGAGAGACAACAATGGCCGACATTAACCAACTCATGATTTTCATAGTGATCATGATAAAAATAATGCCCCTCTCGCTCCCTTTCTCTGTCACTGTCTATGTCTCTCTCACATTCCATCTCTCCCTCTGTCTCCGTCTCTGTCTCTGTCTCTCTCAAAAGCTTTTTGGTTCGCCTCAATAAGACCGATAGCAATTGATCTTCTAAATCACTGGATCTGTTTAACAAACAATTAATGTCATTCGGTTGCCAAGTGACCTTCGCGGCGATTTCTCCAGACATTGACTTATAAGGAAATCCGTCTCTCAACGTGACGCTGTGTTTGGACTGAATTGAGATCGAATTCCATTTTTTTGCTGCATTAGACTGGATTTGCCTTACTATAGACAAACCCTGAGATGAGATCGTTAGTTTCATAGATCCAATGTTTACAAGCCAATCGAGTGACTTGTATAGGATATGCTTTCGAGCTCCTACTTTCACCGCCTCAGACGCCTAAAACCACCTGTTAATCACTAATCACTAATTGTGTGGACATAGAAGAGAAGAGAAATAACAGGCAATTCATCCCAATAGATTTCTCTGCTTGGCAGCTGAAGTCTCCGACAAAACGAACGACTTGGAGTTTCGCAGTCGACGACCATGAAGTGTCTGAAAGTGTTTTGTTGACTACAGGAGATTAAAGGATCAGGAAACGATGATCATCAGGTCGACTGTGTGTTGTGGCAATGATTTGACGATAACTATCTGCCCCTGTCTCTGTATGTCTGTCTGTCTGTCTGTCTGCCTGTCTGTCTGTCTGCCTATCAGTTTCTGTCTCTGTCTGTTTCTGCAGATGGTGATCGCTTCACTTCCCTCGATTATCGTCCATCTGCTGTAGTCCTACCCGTTGTCAAGCGTCGACTGATATTGACGCTAACAGCTGGAACTAATCGCCAACACAGCAACCCACAGACAGATCACACTCCCACATACATACATACATACATACATACATACATACATACATACATACATACATACATACATACATACATACATACATACATACATACATACATACATACATACATACATACATACATACATACATACATACATACATACATACATACATAGAGCGCATATATTTAACACACTTGCATACTAGATGTATGAGTGTATATACACACATTCACGCATGCATGTGGCCATGCACTGAGCATATATGTATGTATGTATGCGTATGTATATCTGTATGTTTGAGTATGATCAACTCATTTCAACTAAATTATATTCGCTCACTCCATCTATCTGTCTGTGTGTCTGTCTGTTTGTCTGTGTGTCTGTCTCTCTCTATTCCTAGCCCTCTTGGTCCTCTCGACTTACACAGCTCCGTAATAATAAGCTGCAGGAGCATGAAGACCTCCACTCATTGGATATTCCGAGGGAGGAGAGAGGTATGGATGGATGGATGGATGGATGGATGGATGGATGGATGGATGAATGGATGGACGTCTCCTTTTGACCTCAACGCATTGTTATTTTAACCTTCTCCCTTTCCGCTGCCTTCGACTGTTGCCCTGTGTAATCCTAGACGGCGCTATAGAAGTGAATACTTTAGATGATTGTCATCATCACCATCATAGGAACTGTTTACCATGTAAATCGCTGACAGTTGACATTATAACAGAAACCTATTAGTATCTTGCCACTGACGATGTTATATAAATCGACGTAATTTCAATTACAATTACATTTCATTGTAACCATTATTCTCGCTATCATCATCAGTTCCTACTGCCTGGCGTTCAGAGGCAGCTGTGGTTATGATGATGATGATGACAGTCTGACTGCATCGTCTCCAACCTTTACGATCGTTTATCAAGTCCAGTTCGTTTCTTATGTTCAGTTCGAGTTTTGTAGCGATTTCTTCTGTTTCTATGTTGTATATCGATCGTAAGTGTGTCTGTGTGTGGGTGCATGTGTGTGTGTGTGTGTGTGGGGGGGGGTTGTCTGTTTCTCATTCCATTCAACCTCCGCATCCATTGCCTTTGAATCCAGGAATTCTCTCTCCACATCGACTCAGTCTTCGCTTCAAGACTTCTTCCAGTTGGAACATGAAAACATTTAATATTTACATTTCAGTCTTGGAATCGTCGGATTCGTATTATGATAGTCAATAAGTTGGCGGTAGATAAATGTTTTGGTGCGTTTCAGTGCATTGGACAGTTGCAATTCTTCATATTTCTTCGTAGATTTAGCTAAATCTCCGTTTCTTGGTTCGTTCTTCATCTTTCTTCTCGCCATCATCGAAGCAGTTATTGCAATCAACGTCAACCGTCAACACAACATGACAGCTCCACGGCATATCTCTGTCTCTGTCTGTCTCTCACTCTCTCTCTCTCTCTCGATGCTAGGCTACATTAGAGTGAGAAACAGACAAACAGGGAGACAGACACACCGAAACACAAACAGTCAAACAGGCAGGCACACAGATGGAGAGACTGAGAGAGAGACAGAGCCACTAAGAGTGACTGAGAGAGAGGTCTATGAATTCTCATTATAACAACGACCATTTCTAATTCCTGATAACAAAGTTTCGACCCCTAATCCTTCCTATCAGTCGCAATGTCACTGACCCAATAAACAAAGACCTTGTAGACGACAACCGGTCATCCACCTCTCCCTCTGCCTGACCGTCTCTTCGTATCCCTCGATCCCTCTCTCTGTCTGCCTCAGTTCGGCCCCTGCGTCGTGTCTGCCAGCGCCGCACGTCACCACGGAAGACGCAAGCTGACACCAGCGCCGACTGATGTGTCCCGGATGGATGGAGGAAAGGAGAAGGGCGATGGCCGTGGGGTGGGAAACGGAGGGTCCCTGGGTCATCGGTGGTCAGCGATCGGGTGTTTCGTGGGGTTCAATAAAAATCGACCCCTTGGGGGCAGAGGATGGAGGGTCGTGTCAACGCCACACCCCTGCTAGAGTAGATCAGCGCCTCAAATATTTACATGGCCCCATGGGGCGGAGATGGGGTAAGGAGGGTGGAGAAATGTGAAATGGAGCGGAGCAGTTAATGGAAGATGACGGACGACAGGAACGAAGACGAGGAAGAACTGACCAAATGACCGGAACCTAGTTTCCAGATGTTCGAAGATCAACCCATCTTCCCTATTATCCCCCAACGACTCTCGATGGATCTCATTCCGCCAATAACACATTTAACATAACCGATAACCCTCTCCTCCTCCTCCTCCTCCTTCTTTTTCTCCTCCTCCTCCTCCTCCTCCTCCTTCTTTTTCTCCTCCTCCTCCCTCTTTTTCTCCTCCTCCTCCTCCTCCTCCTTCTTTTTCTCCTCCTCCTCCTTCTTTTTCTCCTCCTCCTCCTTCTTTTTCTCCTCCTCCTCCTCCTCCTCCTTCTTTTTCTCCTCCTCCTCCTCCTCCTCCTTCTTTTTCTCCTCCTCCTCCTCCTCCTTTTTCTCCTCCTCCTTCTTTTTCTCCTCCTCCTGCTCCTCCTTCTTTTTCTCCTCCTCCTCCTTCTTTTTCCCCTCCTCCTCCTCCTCCTTCTTTTTCTCCTCCTCCTGCTCCTCCTTTTTCTCCTCCTCCTCCTCCTCCTCCTTCTTTTTCTCCTCCTCCTCCTCCTGCTCCTTCTTTTTCTCCTCCTCCTGCTCCTTCTTTTTCTCCTCCTCCTGCTCCTTCTTTTTCTCCTCCTCCTCGTCCTTCTTTTTCTCCTCCTCCTGCTCCTCCTTTTTCTCCTCCTCCTCCTCCTCCTTCTTTTTCTCCTCCTCCTCCTCCTCCTTCTTTTTCTCCTCCTCCTGCTCCTTCTTTTTCTCCTCCTCCTGCTCCTTCTTTTTCTCCTCCTCCTCGTCCTTCTTTTTCTCCTCCTCCTGCTCCTCCTTTTTCTCCTCCTCCTCCTCCTCCTTCTTTTTCTCCTCCTCCTCCTCCTCCTTCTTTTTCTCCTCCTCCTCCTCCTTCTTTTTCTCCTCCTCCTCCTCCTCCTTCTTTTTCTCCTCCTCCTCCTCCTCCTTCTTTTTCTCCTCCTCCTCCTCCTCCTTCTTTTTCTCCTCCTCCTCCTCCTCCTTCTTTTTCTCCTCCTCCTCCTCGTCCTTCTTTTTCTCCTCCTCCTCGTCCTTCTTTTTCTCCTCCTCCTCCTCCTTCTTTTTCTCCTCCTCCTCCTCCTCCTTCTTTTTCTCCTCCTCCTCCTCATCTGCCTCCTTCTCTTCCAAACACACAGACGCAAGATAGAGAGCGAAATCGAGTCTATTGACTTCTGTTGCGCCGTTATCACAATGTATCATGGGCGGCGATCATGGGGGGGACGGGGGGACATGTCCCCCACCTTTAAGAGTGGGGGGACATGCCATACATTTGTCCCCCCACATTTTGAAGAAACACCAAAAAGGCCAAGAAATGTATTTGCGTGTGATGGTTTTCACAGCCTTTTTTGACCAGATGCGGTAAAAATAAAATTTATAAGGAGAAGTGTCCCCGAAAATTATTTTTTGGGAGATTAATTTCCGGAAAAGTTATGAAGTTGTCTTTTTAAAAATGTTTCGGGAAGAATTCTTAAAAAAGGTTATCAACCAGACCAAGGCCGACTCTGTCCCCCCCCCCCCACCTCTCAGACAAGCTCGCCGCCACTGCAATGTATCGATGACCGCTTCAAGGTAAACGGTGGTAAAAATCCTTATTGGTTCGATAAGCCAAAGATCGAAACAGACAAGATGAAGGAAGCCACGATTGTGACTACGACTATAGATAGACATTTGACACAAGATGAATCTTCGGTTAAGATTTAAATGACATTAACATAGATCGCACTAAATATGGCCGTCAATTCCACAGCCTTGGACCAGCAGATACAACTGTATTGTATTTGAATTTTATTGATAAAGTCAATTATGCTGTAGCGTCTAGTGCCTCAGCAAATACAAACACAATTCTCCGTAACATTAAATGGATATATTATGACGATGAACAAAAAACGAACGGCATCTCATCAGGAATTTCACTTTGCATTTTCTAAAAAACCAGCACAACAGCTTAGAGGAAATTTCCGGGCGAAGAGAAATGATTTAAAGGAGATGGAAATTTTCACCCGGAATCATCCGAGGGAAACACAACTCAATCCGTTTCCATGGATAACTGTAGAAGAACTTTCTTTTTGTCTGACAACCGATCAAAACATCTGAATGTCCAATGCAAATTTCGTGTTTCTTGGACCAGGATATTTAAAAAAATATCTAGCCAAAATCTCTTTCGTGAGTGTTTTCGCAATCGTTTCTCTCATGACATATGGATTTGGATTTCGAGTAAAAAATTCACAAAAAGATTCGTTTAATGAAAATAACTTCTGGCGTTAATTAAAAAATGCATAGAGAGGGAAATAAAAAATTAGGACAAAGAACCGAATGAAAGCAACAGATGAGATCCAGAAGGAGAGAGAACTAAGCGGAGAAACGGAGACAGACAGAGAAGGATGGAAACAGACAGAAAGACAGACACAGACAAAGACTTATGTAATGAGAGAAACTGAACACTGAGAGGAATTAAACAAACCGGAAGACAGGAAGAAAGACACGAAACCAGACGAACAGGCGGACATAGACAGACAGATACAGACAGAGATACGGAGGGGAAGGAAGACGAAGAGAAAGGGAGTCCGATGGATAAGAAGGGACACAAAGAATCCGCGAGAACAAAGAGACTCCGAACCGACCGCAGAGATAACGATGCAACCCCTTCCTCCTCCTCCTCCTCCTCCTCTTCCCTCCTCTTGCCCTTCACCGACCGACTGAGACCCCATCACTGATCGTATAAATCTCTCATCTGGCACCGTTCCAAGATCCTGTCTCCTAGCACCGCCCTCCCTTCCCTCCTTCCCTTTCTCCTCCTTCCTTCTTCCTTCCTTCGGAGCATCTCTGCTGTTTACTCCATGCTCAGCAGCCGCATCCTTATCATTCGTCCTGCGTGTCATCCACTGACCTCATTTGCTGCTCTCGGGGTCGCAACGGCCGCCACCCCCAAAAGCGGACCCAGCACCAGCACCAGGACCGAGGCAGCCTCCATGACCCTCTCCCCGAAAGAAGGAGGCACCCCCACCAATATCACCCCACCCTATTGAAACCTTAAACTGACGAAGGAGGAATCGCCTGCAGGTCTTCTTGCGTCAATCCATGGGCAGCTCCTCCGATAGTAGGGTCTACCACTAGGAATACAACGACGGGGGCCAGAGTGACACGCGATCGCTGCTAGAACTTAGAGGAGGCAGCCAACCAGGCAGACGAAGCCAACGAGGCAGGCAGCAGCCAGGCAGAGGATGCAGAGGAGGCAGAGAGGCAGAGGAGGAGGCAGCGACTGAGAGGAATCGTCTGGCGACGTCTTCGCTTCCAGTCTTTCAGAGCATTTAATTGACTGTAATGGTTCGTAATCTGCGCTGAAGAGATCGACTCCACGTTCTGACCTTTTGTTAATATCACCCGACGACCCCACATGTCTAATAACCTTCTTCTATGCCATGTATCACCCGACCGATTCTACCCATCAGTCAGACGCCCTTGTTTCCTCCCCCTCTGCGCCCATCATCTCTTGCTTCAGCCGATGCGGTCTCCGTCAGGTTGGGTTCGGGTTGAGCGGAGGTTGAATGCAGGTGACGAGGGTTATGAGAGAAGGGTCATGGAAGGGAGGAGGGTCATGGAAGGGAGGGGTTTGCGAGGCTTTCCAGAACCAATCTGTTAGCTAAATATCAGGAAACTTCGTTTTGGACAAAGACTAATCAGTTCTGTGTCTGTTCGACAGAATTAATGGCGACTCCACATGTTGAACTGCATCTCATGTCTGACAACTTAATAGGAAAGACTGGACGGATAGGTGGATGGATAGGTGGATGGATAGGTGGATGGATGGACGGTTGGATGGATGGATGGTTGGATGGATGGATGGAAGGGAGAAGGAAAATGTTCTAAGGTCTTCGTTTTGGGTATTTTCTATTAAGGCCGCCCTCCTGTCATTTCGAGCCATAAGACGAATTATCCGATGAGTCCTTCTTCCCTTTGGGAGACACAGGCAATCAAATTAAGAAGGATTTTACTGAGGATATTTATAGCGTCGCATCTTCTCTTACATTCTTTCATCTTATTTGAATGAAGAAATGAAACCAGTAGCAAATGTATAATTGATTAGACGTCTCAGTTGGATCATTGTCAATGATTCATAACTTCTTATTATAAGTTATTTTGAAACTGAGCCAAAATCTGGGATGAAATCAATTTTAATGTAACTTGTAAATCGCCACATTCATCTATTTCATTCATAAGGACAGTTGTACTGATTGTATTTATTAATCAAAGCCACCGCTAGGAAACGGTTTGTTGGTGGGAAGGGAACTTGCCTCACAACTCAGACCCTCTGATGAGATATTTTCTCCCAATTAAAATAGTCGAGCCAACTCAAATGATGAATTCAAACAGAAGAAATTCAGTTGAGCAGTTTATAGCTGTTTACTCTGAACAGTCACAGACTTTCAATATCAATTCTTGAGAAGTGATTTCTCGTCATCCACTGACAATCAACTGTCGAACGTTTACCTGGGAAACTATTTCGCAGTTGTATCAAGAAATGCAAAGGTAAATGTAGGCCTACACGTTCATGTTATATATCGACCGTAAGGCGTCGACCCTTATACTCAGTTTCCAGTGAATTGGTCAAGTATTCACTGCGTGTGTTGTGTTGCTCTTCTGAACCCGACTCGAATGAATCACAGACAGGTCACTGAGGCTGTATATTACGACGTCTTAAATCTGCATTCGCCGTACATCAGAGTCCATCTTATGCTCAATTTATCTCCTCACGTGTTCTGCTGTTGATCGTTTTATTCGAATGTATTCGAAAGTCGTGTAAATGGCTTCGATATTCCGTTGCAACCTGTGTTCAATGCGTGCTACTTCTGCGCTGTAGGCGTTCATTTGAGAAAGTGAAAATGCACGCTATATAAATGTCAATCGACGTGATAGGCTTTGCGGCAGATGCAAGCGGATCACGTAGCGTTGATCCGTTCGTTATTGTCATGTTGTTTTTGTTGCTATTGTTATTGTTTGCCTCATTGACGTCATCTTAAAGTAGAAACTGTCGCTCTGTATCTGTCTCAATATGTTTTTGTATCTCACCTGAGTATGTCTGTCTGTCCCTCTCACTCTCCAATCATTACTTGGAAGCCTTGACCACCCAACAGCTTAACGGAGTGGAGACACACACAAACACACAGAGATAAAGACACACAAACAGAGAGAGAGAGACAGAGGCATAGTCACAGACAGATTTGATGGACGAAGATGCGTCACAGGGAATCTGTTTCTTCTTCTGACGCTCGTCACAGAAGAAGAAGAAGATCGGCTGCAGCAGAGACTGCGATGAAGCGCTGATCTTCTCCTTTCTTCCTCTTCGTCGACTTCTCTTTATCGTCTGAATAAAACTCGACCGACGCCATAAACTTCTGCACCAACCCATCGTCGGTCATTAAGCGTCCCTTCCACTCTTAGCCGCACCACAGACTTAACGGGAATCGAGATCGTCATAAGACACAATCAGTCTAAGTCGCCTAATGGACACTTTATTCGCGTCGACCCTCAAAGCAGCCGAAAGCAGAGAGCATTCCAGTTACCTATCGATATCAAATTATGATCCCCGATCAACGAACGCACTCTGGTGCAAGAGAGAGAGAGAGAGACAGAGAGAGAGACAGAGATAGAGAGAGAGAGAGAGAGAGAGAGAGAGAGAGAGAGAGAGAGAGAGAGAGAGAGAGAGAGAGAGAGAGAGACAGACAGACAGACAGACAGACAGACAGACAGACAGACAGACAGACAGACAGACAGACAGACAGACAGACAGACAGACAGACAGACAGAGACACAGACAGACAGAGACAGACAGAGACAGACAGAGACAGACAGAGACAGACAGACAGACAGACAGACAGACACACACACACAGACACAGACACACACACAGAGACATAGACATAGACAGACAGAGAGAAAGACAGACAGACAGAGACAGAGACAGACAGACAGACAGAAAGACCAACACACACGGAGACAGAGACAGAAAAACAGTCGACGGAAAGGGTCTGTTTGTGGTCGATCAGTTGGTCTAATTATCCGTTGGAATAGAGTTTCTTCTCCGAATGACTGGACGAACAGACAAGGACCGGCGGAACGAACCCTCGTCACTCAAGGCTTCACTCTGGTCGGTCAATCTCCATGGCTGCTGATGCATTATCATCCATTAGCATCTCACTCTTTGGTCGCCGTCACCAGATGAAATGATTGTATTCTCTGGTCGGTTATTACAACGATTTAAGTATAAGAAGATTTTCATTCAGTTTACTCAACTCTCAAGAAGCAAAGAGGAATTGATATATATTCGATCGATACTTGGTTTCATTCTATTTAGCAGTTTTTAAGAAGACTATATAGACAAGAAGACATGGACTACTTGCTTACCACAGATTATGATGATGATTATGAAAATGATAATTATGATTATGATTATTATGATTTTGATAATGATTATTATGATTTTGATCATGATTATTATTAGTAATAATAATCTGATCCATTTAAAACCAATTACTTCTATAATAGTGCAGTAACATAATGCCTAAGACATCAATCGATGGTCGCTTCAATTGAAATTGCAATTTTTAAAGATCCAGGTTGAAATACGACAGATCAGAGAAATCAGAACGAGGCTATGCATGGTTTGTATGCAGAGACGAGTCATAGGCCTAGCTGAGTTTGGTCGTCTCTGACATCAGAACGGAACGAACTGAACTGCTGGACAGCGAATTCCGAAGCTTTAGAGCAGTGGTTCTTAACCTTTTCAAGGGAGCCGAACCCCAAGAAAAATCCATGACCACTCACCGAACCCCTCAAGTTTTAACAATAATTTTTTAACTAATGGGAACAAAAGGAAATACAAAATTGTACCAAAATGTGATACAATTTTGATACATTCAATACAATACATGAACTACTAAGGTAGGGCCTCGTAGGCAATCTATTGCAAACAAAATTTATTAAATAAAAGTCCAGAAATGAAAATAAAATAGCAAATGATTTTTCACTCACACTCACTGACCCTGAATATGTATATATTTCAGAGGACCTCTGCCGAACCTCTGGCACTGGCTCACCGAACCCCAGGGGTTCGGTCGAACACAGGTTAAGAAACACTGCTTTAGAGTTTAGACAACGAAGACTAGAGCCCAGTCTCAGCCCAACACCGTTCTTGTGCCGGGTAAATTAAGAATCACAACATCCACTGATGAGTTCAATATCTATAGGTAATGGGGTGAGCATAATTATGGAACAGAGATAGGTCGCCAGGATGAAATGTAGTACTTTATGAACTGTTCGTCAGAATTTGAAATGGATCAGACCTAGGCTCTGTGGAATGAAAGCAATATGGGCGAAATAATTATGCTGATGTTATAAGGGGTTTATTATTTTAATAAATTATTACTGATCTTACCGTTTTCAGAGAAGCTGGTAACAAATAGAAAAGGATTTCTGATAAAAAAATTACAATTGATTGCACTAATAATAAAAATGATGCAACGATAAGAGCAAAGATACTCTTGGTTAATAAACGCGAATGCCAAAATCAATTTTTTAAAATGACGTCATCATGGTTGCCATGGGAACTTATTGTGATCTAATTAAATTTATCTTTTATGCGCATGCTCGAAACTGTGAGAACTGTTTAAACTAATTTCTGTCGACGTCAGCGGCCTTTGTTGCCATAAGACGTCATTAACTCTGGATCCATTCCTTTGGTAACTGTTTCAATTCAAACGGTCAAATCACAGTTGATCATTTTCGCACTCAAGAGATTTGAAATTTCATTTCGGTCTCTGCACGAAGACCAAACTAATTTTTTGGTCTTAAAATTTTTTGGTATTCATTGAAATCTGAGAAGAATTGAAGCTACATAGAGTTTTATTTTAGATTTCAATCGCTAATTGATGTAGCGCCGTACACAATTCCCAAAAGGCCTTTTCGATAACCCTAATCCTCTGCGTTTCGCCTTTTTAAATGTCAACTAACTAAGACAACGTGAATGGTCCAGATGGAGCAGTAATTTCTAACTCGGTCGACGCCTTGAGAAAAAGAGAAGAGCAGTTTCTTTACCTAACCCTGTGAGGCAGTCATAGGTGTGAGAGGCGGCAGCGACTTCATTTGCTTAGCCTCGGGATGCCTTTAATATCCGAAAACAGTACCACTGAGACATTTTCAGTTGCGATGTATCATCTCGATTAACTATCAAAGTGTGGTTGTAGGCCTAATTATTTTTTAAATTCTGCTTTTGATGATAAGAAGATCAGGCTTTGTTCCTCCAAAATTCTTCAGTTCGTCTAACGACATTAGCATTTTTTTTATTTGTGGCATTGTTTTCCTGAAGTTGGTTTTAATTAGATAGATAGATATTTTCATTTATTGCTAAATCAGACTGACACACCGCAGTCAGTTACAGTGGGGTCGGGTTAAATGAGAATATGCTTAACAGTAGACGTTTTGCTAAAATGGTCAGAAAAGTTCTTAAATTATTCATAAATGCGGAAAACACGATTTACATATAGAAGTCTGCTCAAGGATGCTAACTTATTACGTCTGTAAAGAATTCGAGGGATATAGTTACGATCGTCTTTGGCAGGGAGTTTGAAATTGTGGGGTCTTGGGCGCAGGTCATAATGGCGCTGGGCGGTCGGTAGAAAAAGAGGGTTTAATTAACTTTGGGATCAACATTTAAGTTGATTCTTTTTCTGGATACAGTCATCTGTTGAAGCTGTATTTGCAATTAAATTGGACTTAATTGGTAAACCTAGCATCATAAGGAAGATCGGTTATAACTAGGAGAGAATCGCTGGTCTCTCTTGTATAACTCAGAGTTAATGATGCACCTCATGGTGTCAAAATCAGTCATACTCAGTTACTTGTATGACAATTTCTTTGGCAATAATATCATTCACAGTCATTTGTTCATAATTGGAGCATGTTGAACATATTCCTGTCTCTGGTTTTACTAGAAAACTTTGCTGAAGAGAAATAGTTTTATTGGCAAAACGAAGTAGAAATGCAAAACGCCATCAATGCACTGAAGACAAAACAAAAGTTTTCCTAAATGTTGTACTACTAAAAAAGAGAGATAGTTTATACGTCTAAGAGAAAAATTTACACAGATGTCTAACAATAAATATTATATTAAAATAAATATTATAAATCGTTATTTATTATACTCGGAAAGTTTCGCATTATTGTATCTGGCCTCCAGCTGTTGCTTATCAACCTATTAACGTTCTCTTTGCATCGCTGTGTTAGAGACGCTGGCTTTAACGGTGTGCTTGTAACCAATGTTCCCTCTAAGCTGCGCGCGTGCGCGCGCGCGCACGGCTTTTCAAACTAGCGCGCACAACATTTTCTCCTAGCGCACAAATTTCGTGAGCTCTAATTTTTATTTTCGATGTTAAATTTTGCCCATTTTTCCAGCTGATGACATATTTAGCCTACGATGATCAAAAGGTCAAACAAGTCTTGTGTTAAGAAATGTCTCCCCGCGTAGATCTCGGCCTCTCTGCACTATAGCCTGCATAGGACGGACGCTTCATGAAAGGACCTAATTGATACAGACGGCCACAGATGTATTCGTATGTGTGGGGTCTGTCTAAGACTATGTCATCCGATGTGTCAGAGTACACTCAGTTGTACACACCAATAGACTATGCAGCCAGGCATGATTCGGAAGCTTACAACAGCTGCAACCCTTTAACGGCAGATCACTCATCTCTGACCCATGACCGAAGGTGTTCGAAATAATACATGCCTTGCTCGTCTCTCTTTCGCTGTCTCATTCGCTCTCTCTGGTTTCTCTCACTCTGTCTCTGTAGCAGTCTGTCTCAGTCTCTCTCTACAAAGCCATGTGACCTGTACACACTACGTATGACCGCAGATTTCCAGAAGATGAAATACTCAAATGGAAGTGAGCTATGCCTGTTGGCAGACACAGAAAGTTACGAGTTTGGGCAAACCGAGACTGCTAGATTAGCAGTGAAATACTGTAAACTACTTGCAAAACTGGCGACGAATACGAGAAGCAGGCTTGCAAGCAGTATCGTGACTTTAAATCCATTGCCATTGACAAAAGTAAGGTAGGAATTTTCAAGATATTTGCCGATTCATCTAGCATGCAGTGTGACAGGGCATGAGGGCACACAACTTGAAGAAGTTGTGCTTGTCAATTACCGTACATTTGTTCATGTAATCATCAATTTGAAATGTGTCTACAGGATATATATAGGCCTAATTCCGTAATAATTATATACAATTCTATTACAATGTTGTCACATTCACATAAATGCTACTTACTTACTTCAACTTGACTTAAGCCTTTTTCGTTTTATATGATGCGATTTTCTAGGCTTTTAATGTAAGTCATATGGTGAAAATGGAGGAACAATCCTTTCTAAACGCCTTGGCTACCCCAAATGCCCACCACGCCCACGCCACCTTCACGAGGTAACCCCACTAGGAACAAAGAGAGCAGTGGACGACCGAGTACTCGCCGGTATAATCAAGTCTCGCGAGATAAGTAGTCTGAAAGAAGGATGATGGAGGACATCAACGCAGGAGATGGTGTCTCAGTAAAAACACCGATGGAAAGGCAACGAGAAACCACCTCCCTAAACTTCTCAAGTTGCATTTAGCCATTCGAAGTTAGAGCCTGCCCAGGGGCAGAAAACTTGAACAGATGTACAAACTTGCACGTACAATATATTTAGTAGGCCTTAAAGATCACAAAATGTTGCTGCTCACGCGGCAGGCCAATGCGCGCACGGCGGAAAAAAATTAGAGGGAACATTGCTTGTAACTCAATCCGTTGTGATCAGTGGCGTCTTTTAATCTGTAGCACGGAGAGGACGTTATTAAGCCAATAAGCAGCAGCTGGAAATAGTTTAGTTTCGGCCAATAATGAATCCAGTCTACAAAGACAACGCTGTAAACTGATACAGGAACAAAGAGTCTCAGCTGTTGACCGAAGCAAAATGGTTTTCGCTGAATGACCTTAACTCATGCAAAATACATTAAAAGAAGAACTAGGCCTACTACAAAATCAACAACGTGGAACTGTCAAAATATCTTTAGACGTTTTGCTAAAATGGTCAGAAAAGTTCTTAAATTAGTTATGAAAGCGGAAAACACGATTTACATATAAAAGTGACTGTCATTATCAACTTCATAAATCTTCGTTGAAACATAGCACCTATTCATAGTCTGAAAACAATACATTAGCAGTCTTTGGCGATTAAGAACAGTAGTAAACTATTAAAAAATCTAAATCTATCCAAAGTTCTTGACACTGGCGTAAAGTTTTGTCTGAGAGTTTGTTTGTCTTTCTTCTTAACGTTAAAACAGTTTGACAATTATACAGAAAACAATTAAATAGATGAATATACAAATAAAAATCAATTTGCCACAACACATTCATAAGGCTCATTCAAAGACCACGTGAGATAGGTCAACACCATCATTCCTTTCACAAGTCAATAAAACGACGTAAGGCCACAGAGTTTTCAATAAATACTAAACGCATAAATCCAGAAACTTGCATATAAGGCAATCGTGCATATAATTATCATAAATTACACAAAATACAACTTAGAAAAAGCACTTCATTTGCATACTCGATAGTAGGTTAAGTATTTGTTTGCATCCTGTGTGTGGTATGTTGATGTTGGCAAGTGTCTGTTGGCATGTAGTTAATGGCATGTTCTTAGTATGTAGTTGTAGTTGAGTACAGCCGGAACGCTGTAGCTGTTTGTTTAATGAAGATCGTCAGTAGAAATGTTAACACACACGTATGTTACTATCAAAAGATTTCTCACACTTAACAATTGCAAGCATTCCTTGACATCATACAACATTCAGAATAACATTAGAAAGTAGTCTTTGCTGTTTTTCAAATACTTAAGTGCACTTAATTGTAAAAACTGTCAACAGAACAACCATGAGATGAAAGTCTTTAGAATAATTGCTGAGAAGATCTTAAGGCAGAGATCGATAACAATTAAATGCAACCCCATTCAAGCGCTCTTTTCATTAGACCCTATTTAGTTCATAAGCAAGCAATAACTGTCAGCGCTTTCAATACTCTGATTAATTAACGTCTTATATCTTAAGAGTTCATGAGACATGAGATATGCTTGAGACCATTTGAACGAAGATCAAACAGTTTAATTGCACTTTGAAGCTTGAACGCAACAACGTCCCCTATAACTGAGTCACTGTCTCTCGCTTGAGTTCCTCTTCCCACCCCCTAGACAGCCAACTGGGCGGATGCTGGAGTCGAATTCACCAGAAGATGGTTGTGGAGATTTTCGTTGATGGACAGAAGGTTGCGATTCTTACGGACGGAGAAGTTCTTAGCGCACAGATTGGCCGCTGAACCGCGGAAGGCCTCGCCTGAGTGATTCCGATCCAACTGGTCCGTCATGGTTGACTCGTTGTCTGGAAAGTCACCAGTTTCTTCGCACAGCTCAGTGGACATCTGGGTTTCCTTGAGGTGAGCATCGGAAACTTCAACTCTTTCTTCGACTGTAGTAGTGTCGATGTCTGGTTGACGTTGGATGTCATTTGACTGCACCTGGTCAGTTGAATTTGTGGTCAGATTGAGGGCTGTGTCCAGTGATTTCTTTCTTTCGTCGATTGGTGCCATGTTGACCCCCAGTGGTCCTGTCTCCCCTGCGTCGATTCCTTCCTTTCTCCATGTCTGGTGGTCAGTTGAGTCGGAATAGAAGAGACGGCGATGGAGGTTTGCATTGGCACTATGACGGTCGCGGCTTCGCTTCGACGGAAAACTGGCGTTGCAGCCTTGAACTTTACAGACGTGGATTGACCTCTGACCCCCGCCGTGGAGATCGCTTCTTGTATCCGCTGATCCAGCCTGGAATTGTCTCTGGAAACCTTCAATGCCCTTACTTCCGGAATCCATCTCGCAGCAACCACAGACAGAGTCGCGGTCTTCGAATTCTCGATGACGTTCCGGTTGAATGAGAAATGGTTTTCCGTTACGCATCATGACTTCGCTGTCTGCGACACTCGTCTCGGATGACTGATTCGACAGACTTCTTGCCAGAGAAGGTCGAGACAGATCAACGATCGCTTCCTCGTCAATTGCATTCGTCAAAGACTCTGCACTCAGCACTGCATTTCGATGTTCCTCATCAGCAACGACAGCAGTTTCCACTTCCACAGTCTTTCCGCTTCCATTCGATATCTTGTCAAACGCCACCTGGTGTCTTCCATCAATGTTCTCTGAATCATCGGAGACGGCATGCACGTGATCATTTATGAGGCGCCGCCTTTTGCGCTCCGATGGGTCAAAGTCAAGGGCCTGGAAGTCACTGGCACTGTCTTCGGTTGGAGGGATGGAGCATCGCGTCGGCATGACACTCTTGCGTTTGCTTGTTCCGTGGAAGAACCTCGGAGGTTCCTGCGAAGTGTCCTCCTCCTGCTTCTTTGTCTTCTCCTCGTCTTCAGTGTTTGATCCCTGAGATTCATCGCGACCTTCAGCGTCCGTTGGAGGAAACCGCGAGCCATCCTCCTCCTCCTCATCATCATCATCGTCATCTTCTTCTAGCATTGGCTGCTGATTGGTTGATCCATCGTAGCATCTTTCCAATCTATCCTGCGATCGAGGACAGAGCTGGAACTCGCCATCAGATGCAGCCGACGGAGACCCGTCTCTCGACCGAGGACTCTGCGGAGGAGAGGAGCAGAGCGTCGTCTCGTGACCCTCTTTGTATGGAGAGCCTGAAGTGAGGCTGTTGTTATGCAGGCGGCGTCTTCCCGTCTGACCAAAGTGTAGTTTGGGATTGGGATTGGCGCTGTGGCGGTTCCTGCTTCTCCTCGAGCTGAACGTCATGGTACAGCCATCGATGGTGCACATGTGGAGTTCCTTGAGATGGACTGCGCTGTAGTGGATCTTCAGAGCTCCCTTGTCGCAGAAAGTCTTCAGGCAGGCAGTGCAGAGCACGCGCTTCTTTCCGTTCGGTGAGATCAGGGTTCCTCCATAGCCTGGAGTCGGCTGGTAAGGCTTCTTCGCCAGGGTAGACGCCTTCCTCGGCTGTTGCTGCTTCAGGTCTTGATCTGGGAAGCTGGTCGACGATTGGTTGTCTCCTGGAGATCCGGCTACGGATGGATTCCTTGGAGTGGTCATGGAAGAGGATGAATGTGTTTTGGAAAGATCCGGAACGACGCGATCGTCCTTTGTGCTGTAGTCGATTGGTTCCTCGTCATCCGTTGACTGGAAATTGGTTTCGTTTGATGAGAATGAATTTCGTTCTTCTGTTGCCTCCATCTTCACTTGTCTCGCCTCTTCTTTGCCTACAGTCATTTCTGCCAAATCGTGAACCACTTTCCCGTTACGCTTGGCTGGCGAACCTTGAATAATGGCCGGGTTCGAATTATTCCTGACGCACTCAACCGGTTCCATTCGGAAGTCCATTGGCTTTGGAAGAGATCTCATTGGAGACCGAGCCAACAGGTAAGGCAAGACGGACGCCTGGCTCAAGTGACCAACGGACCCTGGAATCCCTGGACCGGCCAGGAACGGACTGTAGAGACTTGGGTAGCGCGGAAGCAGCGAACTCAAATAGGCGCCACTGCTGAACAGGTGTCTCGAAGCCTCAATGTCATTGGCTCGTGAAACGGAACCATTCAAGAGCAGCTGCTTGACATCCATGGTTGACGACGATGATCCAAGGCCCTCTAGCGGATGGTTGTGTAAGGGAGGAATCTTTGAGTTTCTCTGTCCAGTCGAAAGCCATTCCTCGGCGATGGGTTTCGTTTCCGTGAATCTTTGGAATTGGTCAAGAATGACCAGTTCCTCTTCACTGGTCGCCATGGTCCACCTGTCAAGCACGTGACCGGAACTATCCTATAAACAGAATCACAAGACAATCGTAAAAGATCGCAGCTGTTTCAAAATCGAATCGAACACAACAGAAAGTACTGCCAGCTGTATATTAAAAAGCGGATTGTGCTAAGAGAGCGTGCGGATCGCGGTTCGCTTCCCGAAGGTAGCTAGTTTCAGATATTTAAATCTCGGGTTAGGATGGTCCGTACATGCAGACATTAAATGTCGTTTCCCCCATTGAAGGGGCAGCGGTGGTGAAGGATCTCACGCGATCAATTCATTGAAAAATGAGCAGGGTCGAGATGATATGGTCGCTATATAAAATCGTGTACATTTCCATTTACATTAAATGCTGAAGATAGACGTTGTTCGCTTACAAAGGGCGTGACAAGTAAGGAGACGAAGAGCATGACATAGGCCTATAAAGAGACGCCCCAGTAGAATGAAAACAAGTCATCTTTTCTAACTAGAAGAATTGCGCAGAATCGTGAACGAGTTGTTGAAATGGTTCTTCACCTGAATCCGATATCCTCTGCAGTAGTCTTCATAGGACCATCCGAAGGACCCGAGAACCTGAAGGATGAGATCTCTCTGGAGATGGAGAAACAGTCGATCGAGCAGGATCTTCAGTCGCGTCGGAACTGCTTCTGCTCCGAACAGAATGAGACTGGCGACGTCGAAGAGACAGTTGGCCTGACTCGGATCAACCGAAGATGATGAAGGTCCACCGTGAAGAGAAGGAGGAACAGCTGCGATGGATGAAAGGGTCATCTGAGACGATGAGCGCTGACCAATCTTATCCATTGCTGGACAGAAAACAGAAACAACTGTCGTCTAAATTACACTCAATGATGATAATCCACTATGTTCCTTTTAACTATAAGGGAAGATTCGGATTTCGAACTGGTTCAAATATAAAAGAAATAGCCAGAAACACGTGATCTCTCTTATCATATTATTCTGATCGCCATCGTTAGCATCATCATTATGATTATGATGTTGTTGTTCGAATGATCATGTTCGCCGCCGCCGCCGCCGCCACCACCACCACCACCACCACCACCACCACCACCACCACCACCACCACCACCACCACCACCACCACCACCACCACCACCACCACCACCACCACCACCACCACCACCACCACCACCACCACCACCATAACCTTCTTGCTTAATTTTAATAATAAGAATTAATCTAGTTTAATCAAATCCGTCGTCGGTATAATTAAAACTGTGGCAAGTCTCAGAACGTAACTCAACCAGGAAAGTGACTTCAACTGTAATTAGAAACGTCATAGCGCCGGTGTCCAATGCACCAAAATCAAGCCACTGTCAGGTCAATACTAAGAAAGTCAGTCTGTGAGTGTGAAAAAGACAAAGAGAGGTACAGCGACAGAGAGTTAAGACTCTGACGTTATAGCAGTATAGTAATAGCAGTAGCAGTAGTAATAGTAGTATATTTCTTGTTGTGCGAGTACAGGACAGATAACTGACCGTGTGCAACCCATCCATGTTGACAGGAACTGCAGATTCTCAGCTGAGTTCTGACGGGTGAATAGCAAATACACGAACATCCATTAACCGTACATTTGATCGACTGAAACGAAAGAGAAAAGCAATTCAGATTTAGTAAACTCACATTTCATATTCAAGGTTTAGAATCAACTAATCAGCAAATTATTTGCTGAATTCTACCAGTTTCCACACACATCGATTGTCTGCACGCAACTTCTACCACTGTGTTATTACAAATCATTGTCTAACCTAGCATAACGACAGCCAAGCTTCATACATTATGCATCAATCAATGGATTGATTCAAAGGAAACCACCAGCAATTCATAGATGAAGTTACCAGCTGAAGATCCGAATTCATTACGTTTACTCAATTATCAATTCCTTACACATCTCGTCTGGTTCTCTAAGAAATCTCTTCGACTCTCTTAACTTTTCAAATATTTCTTTACGACAACAACTAAAGGTCAGAGTGCAAGAATGTCAGTCGGAAGGTCGAGGATTCAAATCCAAGCCAGAAATATGTTTCGAAATTTGATTCAACTTACATACCCTAGGCATCTGAACTATAACTAGTACATCGAGTCTGTGGGAAGATGAGACCCAGAGGGAGAGCAGACTACCCAACCCCATATGCCGAGACCAAAAAGAATGAAGTCGCTATTGCTTCATACTCGTGGCTGCTTCCAGGGACTAGTTTAAGGAATTGCTCTTGTTCTTCTTCACCTTCTAAGATTCCCCTAAGTAAAAGAAAAGGGATAGAATCTCCTGCCATTCTTTTCACTGCTCGAGCAGTCGATGTGTTGATGTGAGGCCATCGCTGAACTTAAGCGCTAAGTACTCGAACAAAGATGAGATGAAAACATTATTAATGGCCGGACTTATTGAAATCAACTCCACTGATAAAATATCACCCTCCTCCTCCTTTTCCTATTCCTCCTCCTATTCTTCCTCCTCCTCCTATTCCTCCTCCTCCTTCTTTCAACTGGCACCAGAAAAACAGAGCAGAACTTTTTACTGATATCCAAGTAACCAGACAGCACGCGACATTAACCCTCCTCCACCCGAGACCTTAAACACAACACTCACTCACACAAAGAAACAACCCCCACCCACCCACCCGTCCTCATCTCACCCCCACCCACCTACCCTCCCGTCTTCGTCTTACCAAAAACCCTTCGTCGCTCCCCTCTACCAGTGCCTAGTACTTATACATACACGTACATATACATACGTGTATATCCAGAAGTAAACGATCCTGTGCTTGTACGTATGTCTATATATGCATATTATTCATGTATATATAATTATATATACATGCATATATGTATATCACATTTCTGGTGATGATGTGTATGGACACGTGTGTAGGTGAGTTGCGGCGGATGGTGAGTCATCGGGTGGAAGGAAGAAATGACGGTCGAAGGAAAAGAAAGCAGAGAAAGAGACGGAAAGGAAAGGAGGCAGCAGGACAAAAAGCGAAGGAAGACTAGGAAGAGGGGAAGAGAGATGGAAAGAGGGAGGGAGGAAGGCCTGGAGACAGAAGAGAAAGATGGGACGTGTATTACTCGGAGCAGAGAAGTCAAAGGTGCCAAGGAATCTGGCTGTTATTAGCTCCTTGAGGTGACTCGGTATACGGGTGCGCCGAACAGAAACAGAGGAAGCACTGGACGACTATTCGACAGAGAGAGACAGAGGGAGGCACAGAGAGAGAGAGACAGAGAGAGACAGAGACAGAGGGGAAGGAGGCTGGTGCGGGAGGCAGGAGAGGCACGAGCCCAGATGGACGGATGAGCCGGCAGCAGACAGTGATGAGGAGATGGAGAGGAGCTGGAGCAGCGAGTGGGAGGAGAGAAGAAGGCGGCAGCAGATGAAATTGATGGGAAGCAGATGTCAAATGAAGCCACGGGTCGTAGCCAACCGATGCTAGGAGTTGGATGGAGGGAGGGAGGGAGGGCTGCTGCAGAGGCTGAGGAGGCGCCTGCGCCAGAGCATCTTCCTCATCCCTCTCCCATCCTACTTCCCTCTCTCTCTTTCCTGCGCACCATATCAAAGGCATCGACGGTGTCTGGTTACGACGCCGGCGCCTCCGCTACACTCTCTCCTCCTCCTCTGACTTCATTATGTCCAGGACGAGGGAGGAGAGCGAATGAGAGACAGAGAGAGAAAGAGAGAGAGAGGAAGAGGATAAAGAGGAGGAGGCGAAGGAGGAGGAGGAATCGGTCGTTGTTGGTCAGAGGAGGAACTACAAAGACGACCAGATCAGAGAGGATCTGGTCCTTCGAGTACCAGAAACGCCTTCTCAAGTGCTACGGATAAATGGGTGACTCGTGAAGAGTCACACATGAACGACCCCTTTCTCCCCCCCCCCAAACACAAAATACCCTTTCGCCCCATTCGTATGCTGGACTATTGTAATTGAAAGGCTGAGCAACTTAAAAGGGGTTCAAATCTAAATACTGTCGATTCATAGAGAGTCCCTCCATTTGCCCCGTGTAAATGTTATGCTGTAGATCTAAACCAAAGTCATTAGATGTCAACTGAGGATACCCGCTGCTGCTGCTGCTGCTGCTGCGTTTGGGGATCAGTGTTTCTACCCCGCCACTGTTTACGACTCACTGTACCCCTCCCCTCTTCCTTCCTCATAGGAGCATTCTTAAAATCCACGAAGATATCGTCCAACGCAATAAGAACCAACTTCTGGGTCTAGATCACCGAACACAGAAGCTTTTAAAGTTAGATCCAAGGCCCAGTCGATGGAGTTTGGGGTGAAGCTTTCTTCCCCTTAGAGTAGGGATTTGTCTGCCCTCTTCAGCGCTAAGCTACACGGTAAGCTATAGGGTTGGGCGCGTGAGTGGGTCTATGCTAACTGTCCCCTCGGGTGGATGGGTGGGTGGCTAGAACGTTGCTCTCTGTCACCGATACGGATGATAAGACCATAACAGTCGGCTGTCAAACAGCAACACGGTTCCAGCGCAGATAAGATAGCATCCGCGGACGACATGCAGTCATTTCTGGCGGCCTATGGTGGATGAGGTGGATGAGGGGGGTGGATGAAGTGGATGTGGGGGTGGATAGCGTGTCCGTTTCCAGTCTCCGCGGGTCTAATCACTGAATGGAAATACGTCGATCAGACAAATGTCAAGTGGAACTGGAATGAAGGCCGGAACGATGGAGACAGAGAGGCGCCTGGCACAGCTTATGTCCACAGCTTCCGAGGGAACAACGGGGCTCAGATCGGGTGAAGGGACGGTTGGAAGGGGGTCGGTTGAAAGGGGGGTCGGTTGGTCGGTTGAAAGCAGGTAGAGCGATAAGTGAGCAGATATGAGACGTAGGAGGCATTTGGTCGTAGGAGCCAAATGCAGCGGACGGTCGCTGATAAGTCATTTGTTGGCAATTAAGGAACACGCGTCTCAGCTGATAGCAGCATTAGTAACAAAGTCTGCTGTGTTCTGTTCCGTTGGAAATGGTCGTAGTCTCGATGGACGAATAGAAATTAAAGGCAATTCCGAACAAAAAAACAACAAAGAGCTTAAGGGACAGATATAGACTCCTTCGCGATAAATTGGTAAAAGGCAAAAAATTAGTGACATTGTCAATTCCCTATAATCCACGAAATCAAACAATTATTGCTATTTTTTATTATTATTATTTAGTATTATATGAAGATTCATAAAGCGGTAGTTCAGTGCTCGTGAATAAGCTGGTGCCCTGCGCTTTGCTTTAGAGGAGCGCTTTAGGAATTTGGAGTTCACGATCACTGTACAATGCGAGTCAATCTAACTAAATCTAACTGAGCATAATTATTATATAGTTACATTATATAACTAAATACACCCGGAAATTCACTAAATTATCGCAGTATTACTAGACTGTCATTATGACTCACATACGAATAGCTGTTATGAAGGACCAGAAAGGAGTTATATAAAGTAAAGCGATGCATACATGTATGATGCTGTACAACAGCCTAAAAAACAAATTAAGAGCAAAATTTGAACATAATCGATCTATGCTAATAATAATAGAGCTAATATAACCACAATAGAGTTATGAATAGTTGGCTTGTGTTCAGTCAGAGATGACGCAGTCAGATGAGTCTTCTCTACTAAGAGATGTTTGTTGTTGTGTTTCTGTACAGAGCGAATGTGCTTTGACTGCGGCGCAGATGATGATCAGCGAACAACTGATGAAGCGTCTCAGCTGATGAGACAGGAGGCAGAAGATGGACGAGGAGGCAGAGAATGAGAGATCTTCTTCGTTCAGACTGCTTCTTAGAACTACGGTCTCAATCAGAGGCTTAAGTTCGCACAAGACGGCGTCTAAGAAGTGAGTACTTAAGCGTCTAATTAAGAGATAATGAATCCATTCCCTGTGAAGGGTCAGTCATAAAAACGGGGACGGCTCTCCCCTTCTAAGACATCTGCAACGCCAATCGGGGACGTGCGATAGTGTAGTGGTTAGCATGATGGAATGTCAATCGAGAGGTCGGGGGTTCAAATCTCCGTCACGCAGACATTTAGGCCTACTTCGAGACTCCTGCTCCACCTGCGCCCTCTATAGCCAAATTCAGCTATAATGAGCACACTGACCGAGCACTGCCTGTGGGAAGATGAGACGGCGAGGGAGAGGACTGGCCACACGCTTTCATAAATTATGCCGAGGTTAATATACTGAAGTCTCTTACACTTCATACCCATGGGTTCCTCAGGGCTAGCATAAGGGACTGCTGTTCTTCTCTTACACGCAATGCAGCACCAGTTGTCAATGTTTCTAAACCTCGCACTAACGTTGCGTTTATTCGAATGTGACACACCAGTTGAATTCTTTATTTATAGCTAAGTTTGTAAAGGAGTTCATGACCTTACGATGCAGTCAAAACTGAATAAAAGAAATTAGATAGAAAGAAATCAGTTTGACTTATATACCAGAAAACATATTTGAAATTGAAGGTCACGTATGATAAGGCGACCCATCGTTGACTGAGGCTGACCGATGTCATTTAGCGTATAACCCGAGACTAAGGTAAGGGTGATGGAATTTTCTAGTAAAATTATGATCCTTATTGCAAGAGGAAGAGAGGGGTCTTGATTTGAAGCGCAATTGAAGACATTCTCTTTTGTCACTTCCATTGACAACAACTGACGATTTGCAACATCTTATAAAGTGCCATAAACTTCCTTTACTCAGTAAATTCCTATATTAGAACGAAACGAAACAATGAACACCGTTCAACTTATCAGCATCCGATCTCATGTGTTTCTCATGAACAAGAAAACACGGCGCATGTCGTAGCCTATGTGACAACACATGTGACACCACATGTGACATGGACGCTGACACCGTAGCTAACACCACCGACCGATAGACTACATCGGTGATGGGTGATGAGATAGGCGTGCATTTGGCTGAGGGAAGAGGCCAGGGCGGAAATACCCCAGGAGAACATCAAAGGAGGGTTGGCCCTGAACCCCAGACTAACGACGTAGACAGGCGATTATGGTGTGACACTCCAGGGTCCTCTGTCGCCCCCTGAGGGTCAGGGTAGATAAGCCTGCACAATGGGAGAGGGAAGAAAGAGGGAAGGGAGAGGGAGGGAGCGAAGGGTGTTGTCATAAAATCAGCCGACGACATCCTTGCGATATATGGCTGAAGGTTTCAACTCAATCCAATGATCTTAGTTTCTATATTCTAAGAAATAATCTCCGAAAAACCTTGATAACGTAAATGAATTAGACTTCCATTAAATATGAGATTCATTTTCAAAAACATTTCTTCAGATTAGAAGAAATCAGATTAAAATGCGAATAAAGCTTTAGCTGGACAGCGGGATTAATTAAGGGTACCTTCTTTCATCGCTTAGCCCCTACCTATAACGTCTCCGAGGATTTTCTCCTGTTGACACGCTATATAAATTTGCAAGTATAGTTTTAATTAATAATTATAGTCACAGTCATATATTTATAGTGGAAATAGTGATTCTGTTAATTAACAAGATAACTTTTTGGGCTTATAACTTCCGCTAATGCGTTTGATCTTTTCTCGCTTCTTGAAAAAGAACTAGTATTTGGATTTCGCTGAGCGCGTTTCAAGAGCTGCTGGCATCTCTAATTGCTTGAAATGACCTCCGTTTTACTTAGCCTACAGTTACACTTTTAACAGAACTTGAATGAGGCTGAGAATAAATGTCACCTTACGTCAACTTTAAAAAATGAGTAAGGTTTACTACATTAGTTAGAAACACCGAACAAATTATCTGAAAAGACGGAGAATCCATCGGATCAGTTTGATCTCACATCTGACAAAATGCTCTAAGTGAAACGCATTCGTTGTCGTTTGAATGGAATAATAGAATTAATGGTTAGAAAATGTCAACTTACCTCCATTTGCAGTGAATGATCATCGGTTGGAATCTTTGTCTTTCAAATCCAAACGCTGGAATGATGTCGCAATCTCTGTGCTTACTACAGGCGTCTCTGTCACTCTAATTCCCTCTGTCTGTCTGTCTACGTATTCGTCGCTTTCCGCTCGCAGACTCTTTAGCTCTGACTGCGTCTCCTCTCTGCGACGCCTCAGTCAAAATCTTCGGCTCAAGAAGACAGGCTTGACTTCCGGAGCATCCACTAATAGGGAGGCACCAGTTACTGCCTGCTGAGGGTGAGGGTGAGAGGCAGGTGCCCGTCGTTCAGGGGCCGCACGCAGACGACGCTCATGAGTATCAATTGACAGAGGCCTGCGCAGGCAGCATCATCAGCCGTCACCATCGCAGGCCAGAGCCAGAAGTTGATGCAGTCAGAGGCTGTGGGCCGAGCGACTCTGGCCTGGGAGGCGGGTGGATCGGAGGCGCTGACGGTCGGCCGTGCGCATTCCAGCGCTGTCCTCTGGCTTCCTAGAAGAGCTATTATTAGCCGACGGCTGATGACGATGGCTTGTGCCTTACGCGAGAGAGGGTGTCCGGTTACAGGAAGGAGGGACCGAAGAGCAGCGACACGGAGAAAGACGGACACTCGAGGAAACACTGGACGAACACTTACAGATGGGTAGCGACATGGTTAAGCAGACTGGAGGGATCAAAGGAGGCAGAGGCTGTGTCTGAAAGAGAGCGTGAACAAGAGATACAGAAAACATGCAGAGAGAGAGAGAGAGAGAGAGAGAGAGAGAGAGAGAGAGAGAGAGAGAGAGAGAGAGAGAGAGAGAGAGAGAGAGAGAGAGAGAGAGAGAGCGTGTGTCTGCTATCATCGTGTCTACGTACTCCAGCTGTGCAGAGGCGTGTGTGAGCGTGCGTGCGTGCGTGTGCCCTGGAACTTAAGTCGTTTACTGATTTCTTTGTCCGACTGCGAAGAAGATGAGTAGATACGGATAGAGAGATAGGCAGAGACAGATACAGACAGGGACAGACAGAGACAGACAGAGACAGACGGATTAAGGAGGATGGAAGTTTTGCTGCAGAGTTTGTTGCCATGGGTCATAAACGCAATCTGATCACCGAACTGCGTTGGATGAGAGACCAACTGATCATCTGCCTCTGCCTCCGCATCCGAGACCACCGGATCCGATACACAGAGACAGAGTGACAAACACATAGAGACAAATGGACAGAGACACAGACAGAGACATAGACAGACACAGACAGAGAGCAAAGATTCGGAGATACAGAGACAGAGACACGGACACAGATATACAGACATTAGGTGAGAGACAGAGACAAATAGATAGAGATACAGAGGTGGAGATACAGAGGTGGAGATGTACCAGAACAATTCATGATCAGCTCAACTGAAAGGTCTTTTCAGTTGAGCTGATCATGAATTGTTCTGTCTTCAGTAAATTATCTCCATCCATCCTTTGCCATTATCCGACAGGGAAATGATAGGTTCTGACCATCCAACCCTTCCACACCCTTCAGGCGACACATGGTGCGCTAGACGTCCAAATAGAAGAGGGTCATCATCATCGTCCTCCTCCAACTTCTCCTCGTCCTCACCATCGTAGTCCTATACATTGAAATCCACTCCTTGTCTTCCTGTTATCCATCTGACCAAAAGCTAAGTTCAGAAACAAATCACGGCAGAAGATTGACAAGAATGATGATACAGATTATGACGACGACGACGACGATGATAATGGTGATGATTATGATAATGGTGAGCGTGGAAAAAGTAAAAGAAGAAAGGCAGTGACTGTCAAAATGACGAACTGTCATTCATATTGATAACAGTTACGACGAAGAAATCAAAGATAAGGAGGTGGAGGAGGAGGAGGAGATGAAGTGATGACTATGATTATACAGGGCTCTCAGATAGTCTCCTCTTTTTCTTCTTCTTTTTCCTCCTCCTCCTGTTCCACCTACTCATTCTCTTTCTCTTCTCCTCCTCCTCCTCTTCCTCCTCCTTTTCTCCTCCTCCTGTGAGCCTCGATGTGGATGATTCGTTCCACAGCGCCGAGAAGAAGATAAAGGTAAACACCAGAGGTCAGAGGTCGGACGTTTATTACCGGCGCCCGAAGTCTCTGTCTTTGTCCACGGATGTCTCTCTGTCTGTGCCTGTCTGTGTCTGCGTCTGTCTTTGTCTGTTCTGTCTTTGTTTGTGTCTGTCTTTCTGTTTCGTTCATCTGCGATGAGATAATTCAAGACAGGCTCCGGTTCCAGTCAGTTCATCGTCTCTTGGTTCACTTTCTTTCGCTCTCTTTCTTTGTCACTCCGTCTCTCTCTGTCTCTCCGTCTCTCTGTTTCTCTCTCCTTGGGTCTGTCTTTTTGTGTTGGCAGAAGTAAGAGGGGAGGGGAAAGGTTGTCCGTTGTCCGAGATCTGCGTTCGTCGTTGTCTCTTGGCCAATGAAACAGAAGCCAGACCTCTCTCTCTCTCTCTCTCTCTCTCTCTCTCTCTCTCTCACTCTCTCTCTCTCTCTCTCTCTCTCTCTCTCTCTCTCTCTCATCTCTCTCTCTCTCTCTCTCTCTCTCTCTGTCTGCCTCTGTCATCCTCCGTCTGTCCGCCTGTCTCTCTCTCTCAGTCTCTCGACGTCTGGCTTTGGTTTCTTACTCGGTCTCTTTGTCTCTCATTTGATCTGTCCTTCCCTGGACGACTTCCTGGCACACCCTCCCTCCCTCCATCCCTACCTTCCTTCCTCTCGTCCGTTTAGACCTTCTGATCTTTGATCAGCCTAATTGGACTAACTTTAGGCAAAGTGTGCGCAGAAAAAACGGCACGAGTGTAGACTGGCGATGCATAAGTCTACACATTCAAGGTTCGACAATGCAAGGACACTCTTTTCTCAATGCGTCCAACGCAGAAACCAATCCTCACCTTCTCTTCATATGAAAGTATTTATAGCGACTTTATATCAAACTAATCTGATGTAAATACTTCAGATGCTTAATCTATATTGGTAGACAATCATTCATTAATCTTTATTTCAACAAACAAACACAGTATATCATAAAATCGCAATAATATAAGTAGGCCTAAGCGGACTTTTACTTCGCAGTTCTTCTTTCCTTTGGGCCATAATATTAAAGTAACTGCTTGGAAGCAGAAAATGCAACATCCTAAAAATTATCTAAGGGTCACAATACCAATGTCAGTGATGTATCTTCCAAAAGTAGCCCTATATAAATTTACTGCAAGTTGTTTGGGACCTATAGAACCGTACAGTTAGATTTTAACTGTTCATAATAATATAATTGTAAATTGTGCGCGTTTCTCCCGCGCTAATATAGACTGCTTACGGACTTGCTTAAGTATGGTAACATGGATATTATGAGCATGGGTATTTTGAGTCATCTAAGCAGGTAGCACTGGGACCTGTTTGATGGGAGGCGGCTCTTGGTACACCAAGGAGTCACAGGAAATGATTTTCATCATCAATAATCAGGGTTGTAGTGGTCAAATTAGAGGTGAGTGCACGCTTCCGGTTAGTTTTCCGAAACAAATTAGAGGTCAGTAAACGCCACAGTATTTTGTGAGTATAGGCTACAGTATTTTAATACAAATAAATAAAAATATTTTGTGCATTAACTTAGTGCCTTGCAAGGATCTCTTGAAAAACTATAAATCAGACCAACATGAAATACTCACAAAAGTATTTTTAAAATCCAGTGAATTTAATCAACCAATTGAACTAAAGGTATTTATTTCTATACTCAATCTTTTATTGCAGTTATAAGCAACTAAGTATTTAGAACATAAATTTAGCGCCTTCCAATAAGCTCCTGATAGTGCTATTCAGTAACGCAAAACATGTATATATCTGTAGAACTCGTGAAGAAAAGCAAGGCAGTTCATATCATCAAGAATAAGTTACCAATGTGACGATCTCTGGCACTCCATCAGTTGTAATCCAGATCAACATTATCCAGGGGCGTCTATCCCCTAAGTCATCGGAGCAACTTCCCCTTCCCCTTGTTCTTCCCCTTCCCCTTCCTTCCCCCCCAAATGGTGACACACACTGACAGATCTTCCCCCTATTTTTTGGATGGAGCATTTGCTCCAAGGTTTCTATGGTGTAGACGCCTCTGACATTATCCAAGTAGCCTAGTAGAAGAGGTGTGCGGGAATATTCCGACTGCACTGTATATCTTCTAGGTCAATGTGAAAATGGAGGCTGTTTTGTCATTGTAGTATTCGAGAAAAAAAATGCAAAAACAAACATTCGAAATCTGCGACATTTAGGAGGAATCACTCTGATCCCCAGACTCAGAAATACTTTGGATACGACCCAATACATCTATATATCGCAACAAACGTGACGCTTTCTGCACTCGGTCGTAATCATCCAGCGAAAGTTGATTCCTCCTGTTTGCTAGGAGAGTAACTCAGAAGATGAATTTCAAATAGTTGAGGAAATGTGTCTTTCTGGGGACCATCAAAATACTGATTCTAACAATGCTACATGAATTCAGTTTCCATTTAAAACGTTTCATGTCTCAAAAGAAATTATTTATATCAGGATCAGATTGTCTTTCACCTGCACGTGTACAGTTTTACACTCTGTTTAAGTAATTTAGTTTCTCCAACTGGCAACTTACTTCCGTTACCACAGTTGTCGACTTTAATTAAATATGCTGAATCCCTTATAATGTGAAGTACTTGCTTGATGATTAAGCTTATCTGCGCTGCATAAGACGACGCTTGGAAACTGACATGATTTTTTGCCAGTGTGAGCTTTTAAATTGGATTTTATACAACCATTACAAGTATATGCTCTTAGGCATAATTCACATTTGTATAGCTTTTCTCCACTGTGGGATCTCAAGTGCTCGTTCATATCTTCAGCATGGGCAAATGTTTTGAGGCATAAATGGCATTTGCATTGTTTTTTCACAGTGTGGGTTTTTATATGCACATAAAAACTACTTCGTGAAAGCATTTTGTTGCAAAACAGACAAATGTATGGTTTTTCTCCACTATGGGTTCTTTTATGTTCTTTAAGACTCTGCTTATATGAAAACGCTTTGCAACATAAATTGCACGTGCAACACTTTTCTCCAGTGTGGGCTCTTGTATGCATTAAAAGACTTGAACGTTGTGTAAACGTTTTGTTGCAAAACAGACAAATGTGTGGCTTTTCTCCAGTGTGACTCTTCTTATGTTTTGCAAAATTTTGACTCACTGCAAACGTCTTGTGACATAAACTGCATTTGTATGGTTTCTCCCCAGTGTGGATTCTTCTATGGTTTACCATATTGCTCTTCTCTGCAAATGCATCGTGACATAAATTGCATTTGAATGGTTTTTCTCCAGTGTGTATTCTTGTATGTTTTACCATATTATAATTATATGAAAATGCCTTCTGACATAAATTGCATTTGTATGGTTTTTCTCCAGTGTGGATTCTTGCATGGCTTACCATATAGTTCTTATATGGAAATGCCTTGTGACATAAATTGCACTTGTATGGTGTGTCTCCAGTGTGGATTTTTTTATGTTTCACCATATTCCGCTTGTATGCAAATACCTTGTGACATAAATCGCATTTGTATGGTGTTTCTCCAGCGTGGGTTCTTCTATGGATCTCAAGATGGGACCTATATGCAAAACCTTTGCCACACAGAACACACTTGTGTGGATTTTCTCTAGAATCGGTTCGGCATTTCAGATCATCTTCACATGCAAATGATTTGTGGCGTAAATTACTCTCGTATGGTTTCGCTGTAGTCTGGGTTCTTAGATGACGATTGAGGTTTGAATTCTTTGCAAACATTTTGTCACTAAAACAACATTTGTATGTTTTTTTCCTGGTTATCGATACATGTATCCATCTTCAGATCTTCAAAGCAGACAAACCATAGCACTTACTATAAACTAGTACTACTTGTCTACATCATTGTGTAATCTGCTGGAAGTTAAAAGTTTCACAATTGAAGTACTGGGACTTAAAGTCATCATTAAAGAGGAATTTAAGCGGTAAATGGAAGGTCATAAATCACCATACTGTTCTTAATGTTTATAATCGTTCATTAAATCAAAACAACAGGCAAAACGCTGTAGGTATACAAGAAAAACAGAACGCAGCTTATGCAGGGTAGTAATAGCTTAGTAAAAGTTGGAAAAAACATACAAGATATAAAGTTTTATTTCCAGGGTAGATAATTACAGTAAAAAGGGCCAAAAGAGCTAAAACGAGGAAGACAACTCTGGATGAATCTTAAAGAAAACATTTACAGATTTTATCTTTTTAACTGAAATCGCCGTTATCACTACGAAGTCGCTCGCCGTTGGGAGAAAAATTGGTGCGCAATAATTCACAGCAAAATTGCATATTTCTGATTACACTTATGAGCCGTGACAGTTATTCGTAGCTATTTAAGAAAAGAAGCTACTTTCAGGCGAAATTTTCTTCCTGTTTTGGGAAAAACGGCCAAGGTAGCCTAACGGATGTAGCGCTTTTGAAACATGAAGTTGTACGTACGCTCTGAAATCGAAACCTACATTTTAAACACTAGGCTTAGAAATGGGATAAAATTACAAATATGGTTCTGGATTTATAAGAAGAACCAACCTCATAGAATCAACACTTTCAATGGTTAATATGCAAAAATGTGAAAAAGTCGAATATAACTCACCATGTACTACTTGATTAACGAAATTGCAGTTTTACCACAGATATTAAATATACCCTATTTGGTTTTACGTCATTCTGCTCCATCAAACGTTTCCTTTTTGAAGATCGTCAAAATGGCGTCAAATAAATACATAATATGCTTTAAATAGAAGCTGGATTATCGATGACGCTAACTTCGCGACTCTGAGAATATTCACGTTTCATGTAGGCCTAGCCTATAGTTTTTATGCAACAACAACAACAACAACAGGCCTAATAATGACAATAATAATAATAATAATAATAATAATAATAATAATAATAATAATAATAATAATAATAATAATAATAATAATAATAATAATAATAATAATAATAATTATTATTATTATTATGATCTTGATTGTACTGTCATCATGGCGGTCATCATGGCGGTCGGTTGACACATTTTAGTGGGCGTCTGTTTATTTGAAATTTCTAATGATTTAAAGTCAGGTCTTAATGAAACGGATGAAACTGTGGGTAATTTTGACTGCGTGCGTCTTCGTTAATCTTTAAACTCGAAATACTGGAACTTGTAATTGAAAATGTCAAAAAAATCTACGAAGGCGGCGATAGCGGAAGACCTCGTGGAACAGGTAATGGATGACCGTGTGATTAATGCATTAGTCACCCGTTTGTTTACTTGTCTATCTCCCATGGTTGAAGGTCTATTCAACAAACTTGCTGAGGACTTTAAATTCACCCTTGGAGAACTTGTTGAGAAAACTGCTACGGATATAATAACACGCTCGTGTGGAGCTTTAACTCAGAAAGTTAATGAACTTGAAAAAGAAAACTCTGCCCTCAAACTTCAAGTTGACGAGATCTCCAACAATTACAGAATGGACAACCTCGTGATCCACGGTTTGCCGGAGTCTTCGTATGCTGAATCTGTATCGGGAGCTACTGTCTCGTCAAACGCACCCTCGATTTCTCAGTCGAGCCAGGAAACAACCAAATGCGTTCTAAATCTCTGCCGAGATCGATTGGGTATCGAGGTGAATGAATCTGTCATATCCTCGGCCTACCGAATCCCTCGTGGGAAGAAGGATACACATCGGCCGGTCATTGTTCGCTTCACGTCGCAACGTGTGAGGAACTCTATTCTTGCTGCAAGAAAATCCTTGCGAACAATGACTCCTGGACCTGGGACTGCTCCGGTTTTCATCAACGAGCACCTCACTCGGACGAATGGTGTTCTCTTCGCTCGGGCCAGAGCTATGCAGAGAGAGAAGAAGATTGTGGCTGCGTGGACAATGAATGGTACTGTTTATGTTCGTCACTCGGACTCGCCCGAAGACAGACCCAAGAAAATCTCCACTCTGAAGGAACTGGAGAAGATCTAAACAGCGGAAAGCTTCTGACCTTTGAAGGAACTAAGCAGAATATTGGTCGTATAATATTATTTTCTAATTTTCTTCTATAATTGCGTTCCTATGTGTAATCTTTTTCTCTCTCTCCAAATTTCCTAATAATTCTCACTTGCGGTGTACTCACAATGTCTCATCGCTAACTTATTTCTTACATTGATAATTCCATCTTCATTTCTTACTAAATTTTCTTTGTTGGATAAATTGATAAATTACTGATATTACTAGACCTGTGAATTGTAGATTGCTCACTTTGTGTTGATATTGACAATTATGGACCAACACCACAGCTGTGGTAAATTAGACAACTGTTGTTTTTGTAAGCGCACAATAAATGCGCTTTTTGGTTTACCATTCTGTGTAGCTTGAATGGACACATCGGACTCTTCAGTTTCATTGTGTACATATGTTTATAGTTGCACCCTGTGCAAATGTGTGTACCCCATTTCTTGTGCAATTCCTTTGAGTCAAATTGACTCTACGCGGTATTGTACTAGTTGTGTTGCATCTGTCTTTCCATTTAATCATTTGGAGAATGACCAGGACTTTATAAGTGCAGTTTCTGAATCCAATTCCAGCAGTGTAGCCTATCCTTGTACACCCATAGATCTGGTCTTTCATCCTGTGGACGAATACCCAGAAAACTTTTCTATTCTAAACAACCCTGATATTGACCCTGACACCAACTTCTACAACAGTGTAAAGCTGTGCACGAGTAGTTACGTGTGTACTGAAGAAATCAGAGCTAAGCTCAATGCAACAGAAAAATCCTTCTCCATAATGCACCTTAATTGTAGAAGCCTACTGCATAAGGTAGCTGAAGTAAATATTTTGTTAGTTCAATCCCAGACAACAATTCTAGCCTTAACAGAAACCTGGTTGGATACAGACACAGCCGATACTATCTTTATACCCGATTATACCTTTGTATACAAATGTAGGAACGATGGAAGAGGGGGAGGTGTGGGTTTCTTTGTAAGGACAGGTACTGAATTTCATGTGTTAGAAACTGATTGGGCATCATCTAAGTCTGGTTCTTATGAAAGTATGTTTGTTAAAATTAAGCAGAAAACAGGGAAGGACCTATTGGTGGGCGTGATCTATAGGTCATCAGGAACTGGTCTTGATATATTCAATCAGGAATTTGACCAACTTTTGTCACATTTATCTCGGATGAATAATGATACTTTTCTGGCTGGAGACTATAATTTAGACCTACTCAAGGCAAATACGCACCTACCTACTCGTACATTCTTTAACTCACTAACTTCCAATCGGTTTTTGCCGACAATTTTAAGGCCAACCAGAATAACTTCAGACACAGCTACCTTGATCGATAACATATTCACAAATACTTTGTCCGACTGTATTGAATCTGCTATAATTATAAATGACATATCTGATCATTTTCCCATTATATTACAGAGTAATTTTGCAAGGATCTCAGTGGACAAAACTCCCATATATGAGAAAAGAATAATAAATGAGACTGCCAAATGCAAATTTGATGCTTTGCTATGTGCTGCTGATTGGTCAGCTGTCAATCGAGCATGCGAGCAAAGTGACCCATCCCTTGCCTATTCCTTATTTATTGAGAAGTATATGTCATTATATGAACAATCCTTCCCTAAAACAAATTATTCTTCGAAAAAGAGGCATAGAATCAAGAACCCCTGGATG
>OY744604.1:2983654-3076446 GCA_963556255.1 Allolobophora icterica | reverse complement strand
ACAATCAACCTTTGTTTAGCAACCAATTGTTACACTGATTAGACTACCAAAGATAGTCATGCATACACAAAATCCACTGGACCGACTTGCCTTATGAGATCATCACAATGCATCCACGGACACCAGACCACATCCCATATCAATTGACAACCATCGTCATATAACTATGAAGCAACCCAATCACAGTTCATTCAGATTTCTATCAAAAGCACACAGTACGTCTAAACTCGGAGCGTCACATCACATCACACACACAACACAGGAATGTTGTCCTTCAAAAGTGTCAGTTCACTGCAAGATGCATCATCACCAGTTACATGATGAAGAGCCAATGCAGAAAGCAGTGACCATAGTATTAACAGACACTTTTGACATCAAATGCATGTATCTTGTTCCTCTTTGCACAGAATCTATCACTGGCACATACTACTACAGCATTAGACTTTCCCATCTCTGCCTCATCAGAGGATTAGAAAGTACATATTCTGTTAAACCATTGACAAGTTGTGCCACATAAATTTCCCGTTATGCCCGTGACTATTGTAGATACACGAGTGTTTGTAGATATCGTGTTACAGAGTCTTGTAACAGTTCATGGCTTCATCATTTTCTAAAGAGGCTCAAAATATTCACCATTAAAACGTCACCAACACACCTAAAGCGACAATGACGGCACAAGCGATTATAGACACTGATTTTCAACTCCAATATCCCGTCTTCCATCTACATATAGCTTCCAATTTCACTCTTTCCACTTCATTACCCACAGTCACAGGCTGTAGAAATTCTAAAAGCCAAAGACCCCTGGTGATGCCACAAGAGTTGCTTTCAGGTGCTTTCATTGTAGGTCAAACTCTAGCTTTAATAGTCCCAGCACCTGCCTTGCAAATATAGTCTCTCTGCAACACACCCACCACAGCCCAATTACCACTTGTACATAAATAAACAATTCTCCAAGTAGACATTTATGATCGCATACTGTAAGTCTGCCATATACAAACAATTTCTACACGTTGTTTACTATCGGAATTTCATAAGACTATATTATATGACAGCATCAGACAAATCGTTCACAGAGATAGAATGCTTGCAAGATTTTCCTAAAAAAACACTGACAATGGAAAATATAGTTGGCTAAAAAACAAAAGTAGTTCTCTGTTGATTAAAAATGTTCTGTAGAACCAGACAGAACTCTTCCTCTCTTCCCCCCCCCCCCACTCTCTCTGTTATTATGAAACGATCCATTTGTCTGTTTGAAACGAGAGAAGGAACCAGCACTTGATGAATGTCTCTTCTCTTCCATCTTCATCTTCTCTAAGCCATCTATCGGATTTTCTTTGGCTGAACTTCAACACGAGAAGCTGAAAAAACCAAGATTTAAACATTTAATTTGGTCTCTTACAACTACCACACAGAATATAGTCCAACAATTGACCTATGGCCCAGATGTGTATCTATCAGAAAGACAGGGGATCCATAGATCAGCTGACACAGAGATGAACCTCATTCAGTGGGCTCAAGTGTATAACCCCCAAGATGAAGAGAGGGCTCACAGATCAAGTACAAACTGGCCCAAAGTGCAGGGGTGGACCTAAGAATGAGAATTCTAGTAGAAGTGAAAACTAATTACAAGTGACGGTTTAAATCATACAAGGGATCTATGAATTTCTCAAGAGACAGATTTTCTTCTGCAGCACTGGATTATTGAAATACTGTTGATTACATCTAATCCAATGACTTATATATGGTGCTATAATCAGAAATCATCGAAGGTTGTTCTTCAGTACAGACAGTCACAGAATCAACACAATGGGTTTAAACAGGAAGCTTCAGTTGAAGAGCAAAATAAATTTAAGAAACTTTAAATAGACAAAAAATATACATAAATCTGTTGTCAGGTAATTTTCTGTGAGAGGAATTCAACTGAATTGAGTTAAAAGTCAGAAACTGACTCAGTCAGTCTGACCTCTTAGCAATCATCAAGTACCAAAAATATCATCATCATGAGGGGAAGACTTAAGTGGATGTGCAAAGTTCATCCTCTCAACCATATGATCCCTATTTCACTTTTCAGGTGAACTCCTCAATGGCTCATCATGAAGATGACTGGCTGGCTGGGTCTTTGTACTTTGCTCTTCACTCGCATACACAGTGAGTCACAACGCTAGACAAGGTTATACCTCTTGTTCTAGACACCTAACCAAACCACAGGACTTGTATCATTAGGACAGTCATAATAATGCTTCACAGATGGAGCCAGAGAAATCATTTGAATGGATACATGAAGTTGATGAACATCTGAACATACCCCAGACAACGTTTGTGATGAATTCTCCTACAAGATAAAGCATGATGACGAAGGCAGCGCTGCAGAGGAGGAAAACGATTCGAAACGGCCAATTCATGACGGCTAGCACTGGATAGATCCAGAAGTTGGCTTTATATGCCACCCAGAACACCCTTCAAGAAAAAACACAGGAGCACCATATTCACATATCATATAGTCACATACTGTATCGCATAACATTATATCACATTCATGTAATTATCATCAGTTGCTTATATTTTTCTTAGCAGATGAGAAACAAAACACTTCATTTGCTTAGATTTCTATTAAAAATCACTGAAAAGCACCAGAGAACTGTTCATTAGAAATGTTGTTTGAGGTCTGTGCAGTTGTCATCTCAACTGATCTAAGCGCAGATTACAACTCATCTACAACACTCATCCACTGTACTTGCAACTGATATCAATGCCTTTATAATCATGATTATTACTTTCCAAAACATTTTTCCACACTAAGTTGAATAAAACGAAAGCACTTCTTAGAAATTCCTTATGTGCACACAAAAACAACAGCTGTTGTTTCGACCAACAGTCATCGCAAAGAATCATTTCATGCATCAGTAAACATCAACCTAAGAAAAACTTCACAAACTGCAATATGAACAAGTCGGTTAATTCAAATTGCAAAGTAGCTTACTTAAACAATCCCACATGGCTCAATTCCATGTGCTTTACCGTAGCAACAGTAACCATGGCAGCAGTCTAAACCATGTCTTACCAGACAACATAGATGATCATAAAGAGAGCTGCAATCGTGAATCCCTCAATGTGCCGTGGATAATGATGGTAGATGACAATCTTCTCAACCAGTACAAAGAATATGACGCTCGTATGCTAGATGATAACAAAAGAAAACGCAATGAAATGTTTATCACACCAGACAACAAAGGCACAACTGACCTATTTGGCATAAAACTGTAAAAGTTCAAGAGATAATTAATTTAAATTGAAGCCCACAGCATTCACAGGAAGTTAGAAATGTTAACCTATCTCTTACAGACAATGTTGTCCAAATTTATCCTCTTCTTGCTCAGCTGGTTGCTCTTCTCAATTTCAGCATAGCTACAGCTTAAGAAAACACTCTCAGAGAGACAGACAGACAGACAGACAGACAGACAGAAGACAGACAGACAGACAGACAGACAGACAGACAGACAGACAGACAGAACTCCATGTTTCAGCATCTTTGAGACGTTTGTTAAGACTATCAAAATCTAGATCCAAAGATGCAGTTGGAATTCGATCTAAGGCTGTGCTCTATTGCCCATCTTCCTCACTAAGCAGCAGCAACCATCATCGACTGATGTCCAGTGCATGATCCACAGTTCACAGAAACTAACAGATCCAACCAAGAGACGTACAGAGACAACTGACCCAGATGTGGTTCAACCATTGAGGAACAAGTTCTTCGATAGACTTTGGATAGATGAGGTCACGATCGTAGAAGTAGATGCCCCAGAACATAATCACTACAAACTACAATTAAACAGTACAAGAATATTCAGTCATTTTAACCTTTGATATTATTCTGTAATTTAATCTCTAACATTCAGTCTTTTAATGTCTAACAGTATTCAGTCTTTTACTGTCCAATATCATTAAGTCATTTCATTACCAGCATCATTCCATCATTTAATCTCTAAATCACTCATTTAACTTTTAGCGTTATTCTGACCTTCAACCTCTAACATCATTCAGTCATTTAACCTTTAACATTATTCTGTGATTTATAAATTAATTAATTAATTCCTACTCAGACCCTTAGCCATCCACCAGTCCATTGGACGGGTGAAAATTATTTCTGACAGCATAAATTGTGCATACAAGTTTCTCCTCCAGCACCATCCAGTTTCTTCTCTAGAGTGCCAGTGATCAGATGACAGTTCTGTAAGGAGTAGGGGTTGATATTAGGCTCTGTAAACAGCATAGGGGCATTGCAGTTGGACTTGTACGGCGATGGGAAATCGGGCAGTTGCAACTTCGTATGCTCAAGGCGTCGGGCGGTCACGGCTTTGAATGCTTTTGGACAGGCTACTCTGTATTTCTGGTTAAGAGCCTGTTCCCAGCTAATGACACAGTCACACAGTGACATACCATACTAGATGGAAACTTTGTAAATCATAAACACAAATTTATAGAAATGAAGAAATTGAAAATCAATCAATCAAGTGATCAATCAAGCGCATCGGACATAATATAGATTGATATCATCTCCAACTGACCGCTCCAACAGGAAAGACGATGGAAGCGGCAACAAGATCACGCACTTTCTGGAGCCGAGTTCGAACCGGTTGTTGCTTTCCTTTGGCCGGCGGTGGACTGTTACTTCCGAAGATGTCATTGATTATGGAATAGGCAAAGAAGGCAGTCTGGATCAACTGAAACGCAGTGAAACAGAAATTAATCACTAGCTAAAGCCATGCTATGGCTCACAATCTCATACTTAGTGCTTTGGCTAACAATCTTACACTCATTGCTATGGCTCAGAATCTCACAATAATTTCTCTAAGCTGGCCTCTTCATCATGCGTCTCCAAAATGCCTCTGATAATGCGTCAGCACATTCAACTACTTATGATACAAGTAATTAAGTACTGCAAAAAGGAAAGGCTTCAAGCCGTTAAACAGATCTATCCAATCTGGAGAGAGGTCCAGATCTATGGGTATATCTGATACTTTGAATAGCAGAACTGGTGTGATCTTGCCAGATAACGTTATATCACGTCAGTTGGTCAGAGATGTTCTTATCTAATCCTTCATGTCAAATATGAATGCTGCATCCAGTGTTCTTCTTTTAACTGAGGGTTTTGCAATCCAACTAAAATCCAGTCATTGATAAAATGTGCTGCATATTGTCATCAACGAATCGGCAGAAAGTAACGAGAAGAATCTGATCATTTCCTGGCAACATGTAGATCAAAATCTTGTGGGGTTAGGGTAAAAACATAAAGCATTCAGTTCATAAACATTTATGTAGAGGTCTAGCTCTTGATCTCCTCCATCTTTAACTGGTAGAGAATCATAACCCAAAACTATATTATATAACTGATTGAAAATCAGTGTCTATAATCACTTGTGACAGTGTCATCATCATCGTTTAAAGTGTGTTGGCAATGCATTAACTAATAAATTAATGAAGACATTTCCCACCCACATTTTCCACCCAGTACTGAATCTGAGTATTTGGATGTACTATTTGCCGGATCCAGGTACGAACCGAGTACCATTTGTTCCATATGCAAAGCTTCAGATTTTCATGTAATAAGAAATTATCAAAATAATTTTTGTACTTACAAGTAGTAAGTGACTAATACATTTTGAATTTTAGAAATAAATAATCAATGAAATGGACTTGTTTTCCATTGTGGACTTTGGTGTTTTTTGTACTTTTCTTTTATTTGTTTTAAGGCTGAAAATTTGTATATATGTAATTTTATTGAATAAGTTTACAATTTTTACTTCCAACTGTGTGTACAGTATGCAAATACTTCCGAATAGTGCAAAAGCACGTGATATTCGGCCAAGGTGTATGTCCAAGACGATTTTCTGTTATTTCCTTTTTATAAGTTTGGGCTGTAGGCTGAATACTTTTGTTAAAGTCCTTCATAATCATAATCTCCAAACTTCTAAAGCGCCAATCGAAGGCCAAGAACACTAGCCTATTCTTTATTTCCCAAATATTTATGTATGTATATACCGGTAATTATTTTTAGTTTTTCGTCACGGTTATATATAGTTTTGGTAGTATAGTTTATAAGTAGTATCTAACTACTATAAGTAGCATCTAACCACTGTGACCTGGCATTCATACATTTGTGACTGTGACTAATATACTAAAAGCTGAAGTCATATTATGATAATCAATCAATCAATCAACTTTCATTCATTCATCACATAGTTGTCACAGACGCAACTATAGCACTTAATGTCTAGAACAATTTATGCCAGGGTTAGCGCATCAAGCAGCATAACTTAGATATAAAACGAAGAAAATTATTATTGAACGCTTATAATACTTAATGTCTAGAACAATTTATGCCAGCTATAGCGAATACAGTGATGGTGCTAGACTGGTGATCTTAGCTAACTCACCAGGCTTTTGATTCCTTCCCTACACAAAAGGTCAGCAATTAATATACATTCTTATATAATGCCCTAGAAATAATGCATCATTTTCCACAACCTATCGAATTGAAAGGGTGTGTACTGAATCCGTGAAACTCGACTCGAATTTCCGCCAGATCCCCGAAATCGACAATAACAAGCAATTAGGATGCATTCACATATGTGACCTAAGATACATGAAGGCCACGCTAGTTCGGCGATCATGTACAATCGGGGTGCCTAACTCTAGCCCTGAATTTTAAAATCCAGCTTCGGTAAAACCGTAGTTTACGTTGCTAAATTGATAGTGGTTGAAAATCTGAAGTTTACGTTGCTAAATCCCTTGACGTTGGGTCTATTACCAAGTATGAAAATTGTTTCATAGTTAAACTAAAACTTGGATTATTGATGAAAATGTTACTGAAACTAGAAGCGGGATGTTTGATGAACATATCGTCTGCTTAGAGTGCAAAGGTGCTATCTCCAAATTTTCAAATTTTTTTTTTATTGTTTTATTCTATTGCTACCAATGTAGTGTTTGAACTGTGAAAAGGTGGTATCGTTCACAGTGTAAATAAAAACGCAGCAACTATTTTAATATTGGGGCTATCTCCAACAACCTAGTTTTGAAATGTGCAAAGGTTCTATCTCCAATAGAGCTAGGGCCTACTGCACTATGTGTTTACCAAAAAATAGGTTCCATGGTTTAATTTAGTATACATACGGCGTCGTGCTGAAAACTAATCCAAAAGTATTTTAAATGAAAATTGCAAGTTTCTAACAATCATGTTCGTAACATTTTGCAATAGTTAGACTTATTATTCTGAAAATATTATTGCATTTAATCATGGTAACTTGATGTCGACGAATCTCGCGTGTCGATAGAAATCCGATGTAAACTTTGATGTCGGTGAATCTCATGAGTCAAGAGAAAATATTGAAGTAAAATCCAAATTTCATGAAACTGATATCAGTGAATCAATTATGGTCACAGAATATATAAATTAAGATTTTGCAAATATTTATTCCTTAACCCTGTAATTGTATGCAGCTGAAAATATTATGAAGGCCCAACATCATATTTAACCGTTAGTTTCGAACTTTGAGTGTGTACCAATAATAAATTTTTCAGCTTCTAAATTTTACATTAAATTGTTCAAATAAATCAATGCAATTTACACAAATCATTATTTATTATTTTATAATATTTTTTTCTGTAAAAAGTAATTTTTAATCGCAAATTTAAGTTGTTGTAAAATTATAGCTATCTCCAGATAAGAAAATATTTTGAAATGTGCAAAGGTGCTATCGTCTGTTACAAGCATAAGAATTCGCTGGTCACTTGCTGTTATTTTGCATTTTTTAAGGCAAGGCGTCACAAAATTTAAAATAATTACAACATTCCAACTAGGGAAATAATTTATTATCCAAATGACTATAAATCACAATCACATAAAAACTATTGGATTTGTAGCAGGGTCATTCCACGTCAAATCAACCAGGGGTGTACATCACACCCCTTTGGATTTTTCTGAAAATTTTTATACATAAACTACATGCAAAATTAGGAATAATAGTGAAAATTTTAGCAGAATATCTCAATATTTGACCAAGATATTAATTTTTGAAGTTGATAAGCAAAAAGCGGATCGCGAGAAAACGGCATGATCCACCGACTTTGGACAGTCATATCTCGGCTAGGAAATGAGCTAGAGGGCTGATTATTTTTTTATATATTCAGTTTCTTGTGCTCTTTCCAAATATGCAAAAACTGGGTGGTGTTACTTGTAGTTTTTAATTTAAAAATTTGTAAATATTGCACGGAGGCCAATTTTCACTCAAGTTCCAGACATCATATCAGCAGGCAGGAATGATGTATAGTAATACTTATACTGGTTTTATATTGAGGTACATGGGTGCTCATCAGACATATAGTCAGTATCTGATTACTTTCATTATGTCTGTACTTTCCAAGGACATTTTCCTTGGCATGATCGTCAAAATGGGGTTTAAAGCTTGCCCAAAAAGTGAAAGTGAGTGTCTAATGAAATTCATGAAAATTTGCACATATATTGAGGACACCTAGAACTGTCATTGGTGAAAAATTCAGGATGGTGTTCTGCTCCTTTCCTTGTAAATAATTTTTTGAAGTTGACCAATTTTACAGTGTCGCGAGTTAACGTTTAGAGCTTTTGTGACTTGATTCACAGCTTGTTTGCTTGCATGTATATGTGTTTACAATCATCTAAGTGCCTTCTAATATCAGCTGAACATTTTAAGCCAAGCACAGGCTACTGATCCACAGCAAATGTAATTATTTGTAATTACAAGCTTACTTTATGTAATTGATAGGTTGTGTCAATGCTGTTGAGTTTGTGCTATGTTTGGGCTACTTGTGTGTGGCTGTGCTTTGTTAAATATTTGTGTGTGTCATCTAGTTGAAAGTATGGCAAAAGTGTGTTTTTATGACTCTGCATATTGGTATAAATTAGTATTACTTTAATATAAAGGTCTTTCATTTTATTTTACTGAGCTCAAAAGGTAAGATTTCGTGTCTATTGAAATTAAACAGCAGAGATACAGTGGGCATTAAGACGTGATTTATCATTTGCTTAATTTCATGATACTTAATTTCTTCATGATCATTTTCTTCTAAGTTAAGCAACTCATGGGATCAAAAATTTCTGTTCAAGAGCTCATTCTTTTTAGAATTTAACATATTTTATGTGTGTCCAATTTCTGGTAACAAGTCACAATTTTAATTTAAAATTGGATTACTGTTAGTTTGGCAATTTCAACCTTAAAATAGATTTTAACATCTTAACACCAACTTCCATAGAAATATTTAAAACAATTTTTCTTGCATTCATTAGTCACAATGCAAGCCAACTTCCAGCATGCACGTTTGGTGAATAATGACAAGAAGAGTGTCACCAATCAGTATACACAAAAAGGACAGGCTTTTGCAATGTATCAGAATTTTATGATGAAGACATTGATTGCTGGTAGTGACTAGTAAGACAAAGTTCGACATTGACATTGCTTAAGCAATCACTTGTCACTATCACAGTCAAGTTTTGCTTCATCAGTATGAATTTCTGCATGGGAGCAAACAGTCGCAAAAAGCAAAGAAGTCACTTATATAGTGCTCTATTCAAAATCCAAAAGATCTTAGACAAATGACTAGCAAGCTTGTCAATACTGGTGATCAGTTGTGCATCAGTCGCGAAAAAAAATGGTTTTTGAAAAAAAGAGAGAGAAACATCACCAGAACAAAAATTGTGTGCTGCCAGTTCATCAGTAGCGCTTAAAGGCAGCAAAGATTCTAGATACCTATACATTCTGATGTGGAATTAGGACAACTAAATGAAAGCATAACAAGCATAGGCTACACTCCAGTCAAATTTCACAGTGTTCATGCACCAGAATGAACAGTGCATGCCAAAAGAAAGGTTGATCAGGCAAAATCAGCAATACAAAAGAAAGTTTCAAAAGTTGTGCATGTTCAGCTTAAGAGGACAGCAGAAACAAGCGGAAAGTGATGGATGTAGAGACTTATCCACATTAACTCCAGAGCTAAAATTGAAATGTGAGTTGGCAACCAGACAGCGAAAATTAAATTACTAATGCTAGCACCTGCAAGCTGCTCACAGGAGAAAGTATCAGAAGAATTTTGTATCAGTAACTACCTGGTGAAGGAAGCAACCGTGCATGTCTGCTGCATATTGTTGTTTATTGACGATTATTACAGCACACGGTATGTGTAAACTTGTAATATAGCTTTATTTCCATTTGCATGTATGAATAGCATGATTACACTGCAAACTGAGTAAACTTGATTGCCAGAATAGTAATGATAAAATCAGTTATGCTAGTAATCAAGTGCTTGAAAGTAGCTGACCAGTTATAAAAAAGAAATTACCATAATGCAGTACCAGGCATATTAACAGCAACTCGCGACACTGTAAAATTGGTCAACTTCAAAAAATTATTTACAAGGAAAGGAGCAGAACACCATCCTGAATTTTTCACCAATGACAGTTCTAGGTGTCCTCAATATATGTGCAAATTTTCATGAATTTCATTAGACACTCACTTTCACTTTTTGGGCAAGCTTTAAACCCCATTTTGACGATCATGCCAAGGAAAATGTCCTTGGAAAGTACAGACATAATGAAAGTAATCAGATACTGACTATATGTCTGATGAGCACCCATGTACCTCAATATAAAACCAGTATAAGTATTACTATACATCATTCCTGCCTGCTGATATGATGTCTGGAACTTGAGTGAAAATTGGCCTCCGTGCAATATTTACAAATTTTTAAATTAAAAACTACAAGTAACACCACCCAGTTTTTGCATATTTGGAAAGAGCACAAGAAACTGAATATATTAAAAAATAATCAGCCCTCTAGCTCATTTCCTAGCCGAGATATGACTGTCCAAAGTCGGCGGATCATGCCGTTTTCTCGCGATCCGCTTTTTGCTTATTAACTTCAAAAATTAATATCTTGGTCAAATATTGAGATATTCTGCTAAAATCTTCACTATTATTCCTAATTTTGCATGTAGTTTATGTATAAAAATTTTCAGAAAAATCCAAAGGGGTGTGATGGCAAATTGTTATTTTACTGGTTGATTTGACATGGAATGACCCAGCAACTATCAAAAGTTTAGATTTGCTCTCCTGAAAAATGACCAATATGGAGATAGCACCTTTGCACTCTAAGCAGACGATATAACTGCAACTAGAAGTCCGATGAACGATAAAAATATTTCATATTAAGAGTTAAACTAGAAGTTTGGATGATCAGCTATGTGAAGACATGACAATAATTTAGCAACGTTAAGTACGGGCCTGAAAAGATGTTGAATTTAGCAACATAAACTACGGTTTTACCCCAGCTTCCACTCGCAGGTATAGCTTTTTAGTCGCACAATTACATAGGCTACACTGACCCTAACCCTAACTGACCCTCACAACGCTTACCCTGACCCTAATCGACCTTCACGATGCAGACACCCAGACAGTACATAGGCACCCGATTGTCGCTAGTTCGATATCATATATCAGAGTTCAAATAGCCTTCTGGATTTCAACCTCTTTCTATATAAGGGCAATTCCATGAGAACAGGGACACATACCTCCAAAAATAAAATTCAGTATAAGCATAGGTTACCTTCATATTTTAGTTGTATGATGCTTGTAATTCACTTGTAAAAAATTTCTACATTGCAATTCTTGAGTTTATAGCTCAGATACACACAATTGCAGAGGTACGTAAAGTGTATATTTTACAATTTTTTTAAAGAAATTGATGAAGTGTCTTAGGCACTACAGTCAAAGCAGATTATATATGTTTAAGCATTTAAAACATATTATCTTGCACAATGTTCAATTCCCTTCAAAACACTGAAATAATTATGTCACAATGTCAACCGTTTTGTCGCAGCATGTGTTTGAACAAACTATCCATTTTTCAAAATGTCGTTGTCACGTCCCTAACTTTTTTCATAGTAGTTGACCTCAATCATACTAGACTGTAGGTATAACTCTGATTATTTTTATGCAATGCTAACTTACTTAGGACTTTAAACTTTGGTAGAGTTTTGTAATTTTCTGTTGCTCATTTAATAGATACAGTGTTAGGGACGTGACATATTAGCGTTAGGGACGTGACGTTAGGGACATGACATTTTCATGAAGTGTTAAAGCTGTATAATAAAAATCACTTTATATGCCAAAAAGAGCTTCTTGCAAAAAACTCTGTACAGTGTACAGTACACTGATGTGCAATTTAATAGATGGCACTTGGAGTGCACAAATTTTTTAATTTACTTTAAAATATCTTAAATACATAATTTTACTAAAAAATTAGTCTACTTCTAGTAAATTTAATAGAGTTTAATTATAATAAATACATTTGTTTAACTTTTAACTTTAGCATTTAATTTCATTGTGTTTGTATTGTATTATTATTTAAAATCAGTTTATAACACCTTTTTTGTCAATTAATACCCTTTTATAATTCAAACACTTCGAGGTCAATACTCCAAGCTGTAGCTTAACGTTGTATGGACTGAAACTCCAGTACTTGCTTGTATAAGCACAATATATATCAATTGGTGTTAACTTGCATTTTTGCTCATTGTTCAAATCAGAAGACCACTCTGAGTTGGCAGGTAAAATTGTCATTAAACTTCAAAAGTTAATTTATTGCACATAGTTTAGTTACAAACTATGCAATTTATCATCTGTGCATATGAACATTATGGTTGCCACGGCTCATGCAATCTGAGCAAATCTAATTATACACAAATGTTTGTTGTCTAAACAACAGAATACATAAAATTATTAATAGTGATAAGCTAGCATCATTAAGTGCTACCAGCCTTGGTGCTGTAGCCATTCCTTTGCACTGTTATGACTAAACCGTCATTTTATTATGTATTGTAAATCGGAAATGGTTTAAAAAAGAATTAAATAAAGAAATAAATTTTTAACCTAGTAGTAACTTAAAGTTCTTTGTTCTCTAGGCCTGTCTTAAGTAGTCTGTGATAGTTATTGGCGTCTCTGGTCTTTTCAATCACCATTGTTTTTGTTTTCTCTGTGTTTACCATTAAGCCAAATTTTCTACTGGGGTAATACACCAGCATAATGAGGACCAAAAATATTTTACTTAGTTATTGAATATACAGTAAAACATATTATATAGTGGAATACATTAACTAATATATATCATTGTAAATATAAAACAATTATTTATAAAAGTGGCACATATTGCAATTTGCATACTGTCACGTCCCTAACAAAACCGTCACGTCACTAACGCTTAAAAGAAATCAAGCCTAAAATGTACATGAGTGATTCTAAACAAAATAATTGATGTTAAAGTATCCTAGTCATATCTGTGAATTAATCATATTTAAGTGGAATTTTTCAAATGCTAAAATAGCAGAGTTTTACTATAATACTGAGTGACTAGAAGTGATGTCTGCGGCATGTCACGTACACCAGCCTAATGAGGACCAAAAATATTTTACTTACTTATTGAATACACAGTAAAACATATTGTATAATGGAATACATTAAACTAATACACTTCATATATCATTATAAACATAAAACAATTATTTATAAAATGTGGCACATATTGCAATTTGCACACTGTCACGTCCCTAACAAAACCGTCACGTCCCTAACGCTTAAAAGAAATCATGCCTAAAATATACATGAGTGATTCTAAACAAAATAATTGATGTTAAAGTATCCTAGTCATATCTGTGAATTAATCATATTTAAGTGGAATTTTTCAAATGCTAAAATTAGCAGAATTTTACTATAATACTCGGTGACTGTAGAAGTGATGTCCGCGGCATGTCACGTCCCTAACGACTCTTTGAAACACACACAGTTAAGTGAAGAACGTTCACAGAGTAATCAAATTTGTCAAAGATATAGACCTTCTGGTCCTAATTGCTAAGGAATATTGACTCTACTGAAAGTCAGTATCTTATAGTGCTATTTTTATAATAATACATGCCCATTTTTGTGCATATGTCACGTCCCTAACGATGGAATTGCCCATAACTGTTTTCGGGAAATTGGGCTACTGTGTATTTTCAGCGTTTTCGGGAATCCGAGTTTCGGGGAGACCCCGAATTTAGATCAGACTGCTCCAAAGGATAAACATTCCTGAATACAATTTAACTTGAAGTGACCATCAACTGAAGCCTTGTGCAATGTGCATTACGATAATGACGCCATAGAAGTCACTGAATTCGATTAGATAATGCATATTAGGGTGAGGCCCGAATCCCCGAAACCCGAAATGAATTTCGGGCGGATCCCCGAAATCGATTTTAGACTAAAATTACAAATAAACAAGTGAATAGGTTTTACATCAAGATGCATCAAGGCCACGCCAGATCTATGTCTTGTATGAGTTTACAACTTAACTTTGAATAGTTTTCGAGACTTCGGCCACTTTTTATAAAACTGTTTTCGGGAAATCGGGCTTTTATGTATTTTCAGCGTTTTCGGGGATTCGGGCTGACCCCGCATGTTAAGACCACGATCTGTTCTCATCCCCGTAGCAACCACATTAGGTAATCCTGGGTTTTAGCGTCCGAAATTATTTTCATTGAAACGTTCTAATACAATATACAATAAATAATCATCGTTCATCCAACTTCTAGTTTGAGTTATATTTTAATCGATTATCCAGCTTCTAGTTTCGTGAATATTTTCGTCAATCTTCCAACTTCTAGTTCGAGTTTTATTATAAAATATTTTCATCGGTCATACACGGGAATAATATCGGCACTAAAACGATGTATTTTCATTGCAATTCCAACTTCTAGTTTGACTTTAACTATGTAATATTTGGTAATCCTGGGTTTTAGCGTCCGAAATTATTTTCATTGAAACGTTCTAATACAATATACAATAAATAATCATCGTTCATCCAACTTCTAGTTTGAGTTATATTTTAATCGATCATCCGGCTTCTAGTTTCATTGATATTTTCATCAATCTTCCAACTTCTTGTTTGAGTTTAACTGTGAAATGTTTTCGTCGCTCATGCAATGTAAATAATTTCGGACGCTAAAACCCAGGATTACCCCACATTATTTAACTGGCACAAATAAAGGCTGCAAAAACTTGTCGGTGTCGGTATAGTCAACTGACGTTCAACCAAATCAAGTTTGCAAGAGCAATTATTTTCGGTCAGAAGAGTGAACTGTTTCTATTGCTAAACTGATAAAACGTTAGCAAAACATTAAAAGTACGAACTTCATTCCAGAATGTCAGAAACTTGAATCGGCCACCGTACGTCTGCCTCCCGATGTGAAATGTTAGATAATAGGTGTCGTAGGTCAACGTAAAGGCGTAAATACCGAATGTTATGACATGAAACAAAAATTTAAAAACCCAGCTAACCGTCGCCATCTTGGTCTTACTGTTACCACGGATTATCTATCTGACAAAGAGTCAACATTCGCTGACGTCTTATAACGAACCGTTTTTAATTAAATATCATGTGACAAATTATTATTATTATTAATGAGCTTTTATATAGCGCCCCTTCAAGGTTATCTACTCAGGAGCGCTCCTAGTCCAACCACGGCTAAAGAGAGTAGTTTTTAAGTTTGCAAGAAACAAGGTAGAGTGAGTCATAGGGACCAGGCGAAGTGCAACAGGAAGGCCATTCCAGGTTGCAGGTCCAGCGACCGAAAAAGAACGTCGCTGCATAATGGCTGTCCGCGTGCGGGGGACCAATAGCTCGGCCTGGTCAGCCGAGCGAAGAGCAGATCTCCGCAAGACCCCCGAGGTAGAGCGACACAACTCCCGCAGGTATGGGGGAGCAAGTCCCTCTAGACAACGCCTAACCAGTGCAGAGACCCTATAGGCAATCCGCAGCGGGAAAGGGAGCCAGTGCAGAACATCCCGCATATAAAGAGAAACCTGGCCAAATCTGGGGATGCGACCAATAAGACGTGCGGCTGCACGCAAAACCCGGTCCAAACACCCAAGGCGGGCAGCTGGGAGGCCAGCGTAAAGGGCGCTACAGTAGTCCAGACGGGAAACCACAAACGCATGGACAAGGGTAGAAGCAGCTGCCTGCGTCAGAGTGCGGGAGACTACCCTTAACTGACGAAGTTGATAATAAGTGCGTCACATGACTGCAGGACCTGTAATCACATTGTAGTGAAGGAGTAAACAGTTTTAGGCTAGAGGGTTTCTAATGCAGACGGTTTAACCCAAGGTAGTTTTTATTACACGAATGCCCAACATGGTGTCCGGGTGGACCCCAGTGTTTTCATAGTAATATCCGGAGAAGGCATGGGAATATTGTAACGGTATTTGGTTCGTTATAATCCAAATTATAATCTAAATGGGGAGGAGGATAGTGTAGTGATAACACTCATGACCAGTAGAGCATTAGATTCGTGGTCGATACCCGTAACCCCCTCTAGGGCGGCGTCTTGTATGGCTGCCAAACCGTGTCGTTAATTTACATCGATATTGTTAACTGTCGTGTTTCAATGTAATCTTACGGTGTAGGCCTACATGTCAGTTTGAACTAATAAAGAAGATTATTATTTATTAGTTTTTATTATTTATTAAATTAAAGTTGCAATCGACTCATGTATGGTATTCCCTATTTCACAATATTTCGCAATATTTGCACTTTAGTAGGCTACTCTTTGGTTATTGGGTTTAGGTTGGTAAATTACGCACCTGCATTGAAACCTCAGGCCTATAATAAAAAAATATTATCATCATATTTACTACTCCTAATTTTAGTTATAGCCTATGTTCATCGATTAAGTCTTGTTGTCCTCGAGATAATTGATTATAAAATTATAGTTTAGCTCACAATTAATGTTATGTAGTTCATATCGCGACTTGCAAATAAAAAATATGTATTGGGTATACCATACCCCACCTCACCACAAACGTTCCAATGTTTCACCTCACTTCCAAAGGGTTAATGAGAAATAGGATAGCATACCATAACAAAATGAACACGAAATTAAAGAATGCAGATATCGACGTTAACGGGGCTCCCCTGAAAATACAGAGGAACACCGCGTCCGGCAGGAACGGAGGAGGGAACCGGGCCGTTCAGGTCGTCATCCCGAGAAATCCTGGAACCCAGAAGATAAAAGGAGATTCAAAAGATCAGATCTTCAACGGTAAAGAAACCATGTTCGTGGGAACATGGAATGTGAGAACACTGTATGCAGTTGGACAACTGGACATACTACTACACCAGGTTAGAGAGCTGAGATGGAGCGTCATGGGAATAGCAGAGACGAGATGGACAGGGACAGGAGAGATGAACAAGGATGACTATAAAATCATATACACAGGAAGAGAAGATGGGAAGCACCAAGAAGGAGTAGCGCTGATCATGGATAAGAAAGCAACTAGAGCCCTGATAGGCTATGCGACAAGGGGGTCACGACTCATCAAAGCAAGATTCAGAACGGCGATGGGAAAGACGACGATCATCCAAGTGTATGCACCAACAGCGGCCTCAACAGAGGAAGAGATAGAAGACTTCTACGAGAACCTACCAGAAATGATACAGGACATACCGAGTCAGGAGATTCTGATCATAATGGGTGACTTCAACGCAAAGGTGGGGAGAGACTGGGAAACGTGGAAGGGAGCACTGGGAAAATTCGGATATGGGGAGGAAAACGAGAGAGGCGAAAGACTGCTAAACTTCTGCACGAATAACAACTTAAGAGTTATGAACTCAGTATTCTATCAAAAGAAGGACAGTAGGAAATGGACTTGGGAGTCGCCAGACGGCAGAACCAAGAACAGAATCGACTACATCATAGTTAACAACAGATGGAGGAGCAGTGTAACAACCTGCAGAGCATACTCGGGACCGGACGTGGCGTCAGACCACAAACTAGTAATGGCAGGCATACGAATACAGCTAAAAACAGCAAGAAGACAGGGGAAGATAAGAAGATATGACGTGGAAAACTGGAGGAGACAGAAATGAAACAAAGGTACAAGGAGGAACTAAAAAGGAAATGGAAGAAGGCCATGGAAAAGGAGGAGGGAGCTGAAACCTCGGTGGAGGGGATTTGGAAGGAGATCAGAGAAATCTACAACGAGACGGCAAGACAAGTGTTGGGATACAGAGAAACAAGAAAGAGGAAACCGTGGATAACACAAGAAGTGCTTAGGCTAAGTGACCAAAGTAAAGAACTAAGGAGGACCAAAATGGACAACGAAGGAAACAGGAAAAGATACAACAAAATAACTAGAGAAATCAAAAAGAAAACAAAGCAATGTAAAGAACAATGGATAGAGGAAAAATGCACAGAGGCGGAGCATAGCGCGGAGAGACAAGACACCAGAGGATTGTTCAGAATGGCGGAGGAAATATGTGGCACGGTGAGCAGCGAATCATCAGAAATAAGGAACAAAGAGGGCGAAAAGATAGAGAACAAGGACGAGATCAGAGGAAGATGGAGAGAACACTTCGAGGAACTGTACAACGAAGAGAATCCAACGGACATCACGGTCTTGGAGGAAATGCCACAGAATAACAACCAGGATAGACTGGTTCACATACTCAGAGGAGAAATAGAAGAAGCGATAAAAAACCAAAAAAAGAGGAAAGCACCAGGGGAGGATAACATCACAGCAGAAATGATCAGGGAAGGAGAGGAGTGCTCAGTGGAGATGATGCACACCCTGTGCAACAGGATATACCAAGGAAAGAAATGCCCGGAGGACTGGGGAAAGGCGATCATAGTCCCCATACACAAGAAAAAGGACAAGACTATCTGCAGCAACTACAGAGGAATCAGCCTCCTAAGCGTGCCTGGGAAAGTGTACACCAGAGTCCTGCAACAACGACTACGGAGGTATGTGGAGGAAATAGTGGGGGAGGAACAAGCGGGTTTCAGAAGAGGAAGGGGAACAGTGGACCAAATATTCACAATTAGGCAACTGTCGGAGAAATACTATGAAAAGAACAAGGTGATGTATAACAACTTCATAGATTTCAGACAAGCTTTCGACAGTGCCTGGCAGCAGGGGCTGTGGAGAGTGATGAGGAACTACGGAGTACCAGAAGAGCTAGTGGAACTACTGGAGGACCTGTACAGTAAAACGATAAGCGCAGTGAGAGTAGACGGGGAGCTAACGGAATGGTTCAGAGTACATGTTGGAGTAAGACAAGGCTGCGGCCTATCCCCATACCTATTCAACCTGATATTGTGACGGGTCCTGTCGAGGTCGCTATTGGACGTTAGGTGGTATTAGGCCACGCCCACAGAGACCCGTCTGTATGCTAGATGTTGGACACTGACATGACCACAGTGCATTCGGTGTAGAGGCCATCGTGTGAATAGCACATTAGCTTTACCATCCTGTGCTTAATATATATTAGATCTTGTACAACTAGCTATAGTAGTAAAGTACATAGCATGATCATACATGGTGTCAGAAGAACTGAACTACCGCGCTCAAATAATTGAATAAGCTGATATCGGCAGTACGACAAGCTAGCCTTATAGACTCAGATAAGCTAAGTTTTGAGGACTCTGAATCGACAGCAGCTGAAAGCAATGTCAGCATTCGAACACGACGCGGCCCTCTACAGAATGGCATACTCAGTTCGGCGCAGTTATGGCGGATGCTCATCCCGACTGCCAGCTGAGTGTGCTCTGAGTGCTGTCCACAGTCAAGCCAGCAACGAGACACGTTGCTGTAGGTACTGTGACACGACAGCTCTCTACCGAATCGCCAATTCAGTTCGGCGCAGTGCTGGCGGATGCTCATCCCCACTGCCAACTGAATCTGCTGTGAATGCTGTCCACAGTCAAGCCAGCAACGAGACACGTTGCTGTAGGTACTGTGACACAACAGCTCTCTACCGAATCGCCAATTCAGTTCGGCGCAGTGCTGGCGGATGCTCATCCCCACTGCCAACTGAATCTGCTGTGAATGCTGTCCACAGTCAAGCCAGCAACGAGACACGTTGCTGTAGGTACTGTGACACAGCAGCTCTCTACCGAATCGCCAATTCAGTTCGGCGCAGTGCTGGCGGATGCTCATCCCCACTGCCAACTGAATCTGCTGTGAGTGCTGTCCACAGACAAGCCAGCAACGGGACACGTCGCTGTACGTACTGTGGCAAGACAGCTCTCTACCGAATCGCCAACTCAGTTCGGCGCAGTTCTGGCGGATGTTCATCCCGACTGCCAACTGAGTCTGCTGTGAGTGCTGTCTACAGTCAAGCCAGCAACGAGACACGTCGCTGTAGGTACTGTGGTAAGACAGTTCTCAACCGAATCGCCAACTCAGTTCGGCGCAGTTACGGCGGATGTTCATCCCGACTGCCAACTGAGTCTGCGGCCCACAGTCAAGCCAGCAACGGGACACGTCGCTGTAGGTACTGTGGCAAGCCGGTGCTCTACCGAATCGCCAACTCAGTTCGGCGCAGTTACGGCGGATACCTATCCCGACTGCCAACTGAGTCTGCTGTCCACAGACAAGCCAGCAACGAGACACGTCGCTGTAGGTACTGTGGCAAGACAGTTCTTAACCGAATCGCCAACTCAGTTCGACGCAGTTCTGGCGGATGTTCATCCCGACTGCCAACTGAGACGATTGTCTACAGACAAGCCAGCGACGGGAGACGTCGCTGTAAGTACTGTGGCAAGCCGGTGCTCTACCGAATCGTCAACTCAGTTCGGCGCAGTGGCGGATGTCCATCCCTACTGCCAACTGAGACGATTGTCCACAGACAAGCCAGCAACGAAGCACGTCGCTGTAAGTACTGTGACAAGACGAATGCGCCGCATAAAGCAGTCGTCCGCGCTCTCGGTCGAAGCCACGAGATACGCCCAGCAGCGGCTACTCTTCGCGTGATCTACCGATCGCAACTGCAAACCCACGTAATGATTTCGGTGACCGTCAGTGACCTACGGACGATCCTGAGTTTCAAAGCCTGTCGAGACACGGAGCTCTTGAACGCAGTCCAAGAAATCATCTTTGAGGTATGTGCATCTCAGACTGATATGACCACAATCGACCCAACGAACGGTTGCATAACCGAGTCGAATAAACTGAGACAACGCGTCGACATTTACGTCTTAGAAAGCGACGTCCATCATGCAAACGATGAAAAGTGTCTTCCAGTCCAGTTACCACCAAAACGTTTTCCTCTAGAGGTCCAGGCTGCGCAGCAGCCCGAGCTAGAGACGGAAAGCATCATCATGCTGGTATCAATTAGGGACCAGCCTCCTCCAAGTGACCCCCCGCGTGTCATCTTATCGCGAGTCCAGCCCGACACAGAAATCGGCGATAGCTGTGCTAGACTCCAATTCTCACATGAATCAGCGGCGCTGATGAACGGCCAGCAATTCGATGCTCTACGCATGGCTGTTACCGTTATGAGAGCTGCGCCTGCCGCCGAATCTTGGTCTACCTCCCCCACCGTCGTGCCAAAGCCTCTGCATCGCTATGATGGGTTTGCAGACGAACAGACCACAGAGGGCGGACGCGTCTACAAAGTCAGGCACGCCGTAATTAAGAAACCGGCCTGCAGATGCCCTGCAGAAAAGTATCAGCTTACAAAGGGCGATCCGTTTAGAGATTCTGAAATCGACAGACCAGCAACAGATGGCCCTCAACTCCGCTTGGATCGCCACGACGTGCCAGGGGTATCAGCTCTTGAGTTCCAAGAGAGATCAAAAGCGTTAATCAACTCTTGCTATACGTCTTCTGAACGTTCCTCAGCCTCGATCGTCTCTCGCTACGTCTGCGCCTCCCTCCCAAATCTGGCCTCTGAGCGACCATCACTTGACCACATGTCGGGCGCAGGCCCAAAGAGACAGCAGCAACCCCTACTACTGACAGCTGTTCCTGCCACCGATATACGCGCGTTGCGCTGGGTCATTAAAGCAACACGCTGGACGCTGGTACAGATAGGGCCTACTGAACAAGACGCTGGACAGATATATACAGAGATTGGCGCGCCTTTGAAGCCTCGGTCGTCTCTCGCTACGTCTGCGCTGCAGATATACGAAGACATCCCCTCGCCGCCTCCCTCCCAAATCTGGCGTCAAAGCGACCATCACTCGACCACATGTCAGGCGCCGGTCACAAGAGACAGCAGCACCCCCTACTCCAGACAACTGTTCCGGCCACAGACATACGCGCCTTGCGCTGGGCCATTAAAGGAACACGCTGGTACAGAAAGGGCCTACTGAACACGACGCTGGACAAGGATAGACTAAACCAGAACTCTGGACGAGAACTGTGATTAGATTATACTAACTCTATTTACGAGGGGATTAGGGATTGTAGATTAAGGAACATTGAATATGGATTAGGATCGACTTTACATAAAGAAGGGGATGACACTATTGGAGATTACTGAATAGGGATTAGGATCGACTTTACAGAAAGAAGGGGATGACACTATAAGCTTATATTATTGATTAGGGATTCGTGAGTAGCAATTCGACTTGAATGACTATCTATGGAAAAGAGATGTGACGGGTCCTGTCGAGGTCGCTATTGGACGTTAGGTGGTATTAGGCCACGCCCACAGAGACCCGTCTGTATGCTAGATGTTGGACACTGACATGACCACAGTGCATTCGGTGTAGAGGCCATCGTGTGAATAGCACATTAGCTTTACCATCCTGTGCTTAATATATATTAGATCTTGTACAACTAGCTATAGTAGTAAAGTACATAGCATGATCATACAGATATTGGAGGCAATGATGGACATAGCGCTAGCAGATACAGAAATAGGGGTGAGAATAAATGGAGAAATAGTCAACAACCTAAGATTTGCAGACGATATAGACCTGATGGCGGAAAGCGAAAGCCAACTACAGGAACTAACGACCAGGGTACACGAAAGTAGTAAAAGATTCGGGCTTAGGATCAACGGAGAGAAGACCAAAACAATGACAATTGGCAAGGAAAAAAAGAAGATAACCATCACCTTGGAAGGAGAGGAGTTGGAGCAGGTGGCGGAATTTGTGTACCTTGGGGGTGTAATTACGGAAGACGCAGAATCGACAAGGGACATAAGGAAAAGAATTGGGCTAGCATCGGCAATGTTTGGGAAGCTGAGGAAACTATGGAGATCAGGCAACATCTCAATAAGAACAAAAACCAAGCTATATGAAACACTGGTAATACCGGTCCTTATGTATGGAGCAGAGTCTTGGTGCGTGAAAAGGGAGGACGAGAGAAGACTGCTGGTGGCGGAGATGGGATGGCTACGAGGACTACTGAATAGATCACGGAGAGAAAAGATACGGAACGAAGTGACACGAGAAGAACTGGGACAGAAGAAAACGGTAGTGGAAAGAATAAAGAAAAGAAGACTAACATGGTACGGACATGTGATCAGAATGGAAAGCGGAAGAATGCCGGCAAAGGCGCTGCACGGAGAAGTGGAGGGAACGAGGAGCAGGGGACGACCGAAGAAGAAGTGGATAGATAATGTACTGGAGGACATAGAAGACAGAGGATGGGAGTTAAAAAAGGCAATAGAACTCGCAAGAGACCGGCCGAAATGGAGAAGTTTTGTTGGAGCCTCATCGTCGGTGAACACTTGACGGAGGAGAAAAAGAAAAAGAACCATAACATGACACTACAAACACAGACCATTTAGGCCTACAACAGCCTAGGCTACAAAAACGTCTAGGCTTCATTTTAGCAAAGTTATCACTCTTACTTAATTAATCCACTTCACTAGCGAACTGTCTTTTGATCGTAATCAAGGCTAAGCCAGATAATCTGTCCTCGCCCATTGGAGTGCGTAAACTTGTACGATTTTATGAGATTGAGTGGGCTGAAAGATCGTTCGATCCGCATCAGCGCTGTTTATTGGCAAGGTCAGAAAAATGCTGTACAATGTGACAGCATAGGATAAATGGAACAGTTTTCATTGGCGATCATGAAATAGCATAGGCTATGTGATGATGGTCACTTCTTCGAATATTAAGGCAAATCTCTCACCTACAATACACTCCAATTCTGTCCAGGCCCGGCTCAAGACATTTGGCGGCCCTGGGCAAATCGGCAAATCGGCGGCCCTAAGCACAAAAAAAGTTGATGACCTTTTTTTTAGTCATTCACCTCTTTTAGCTTATAAAAATGGTCAATTTTTTTTGGAAAATTTGAAAATTGGCGGCCCCTAAAAATCGGCGGCCCTGGGCGGTTGCCCACTTGCCCATATGGACGAACCGGGCCTGATTCTGCCCGCCCTCCTATTAGCTGTTCACGGTCCAACCACTCCGCTCAACCCGCTCCTCTTTTGCCCTAACGCTTCTCCACCTTTCCATCACCTCATCGGGTAAATTTCCGTATCGATACATTGCCATAGCTGTCCCGCCCCCTCTGGAACAAACTCCCGCCAGTAGGCCTACTACGAGAAATATCTGCTCCAATCCTTCGAAGCGACCAAAACCTCACCTACCTCTTGCTACCTCTCCACAGGTGTTTCACGCAAGACAGAAAACGTGCTCTTTCACAAATCCTCTCTGGAATCCTCCTCTTCCCCTTACGTCTCTCGCCGTTCCAACCCTAAACGTCACCCACCTTAGCCGTCTGACTGATTATCTGCCTGATTGACCCCTTTGGATCTTGACCTGGAACCGATTCTATATCCACGCCTATCGATTATGATTTGACTGAGCGCCTGTGAATAAGTCGGTTCCCGCAACCTCGCTTTTTAGGCGCAGTAGAAATCTCGAGATTACGATTACGATTCGACGATGGAATTTTCCTTATTGATGATACTGATTATTCCCTTGTGTATGTCTTTAAATGAAAGAAACTCTTGCACAATTTGTAACGATTCTGTCGTCACAACGTCTCTTTATCACTGTTCCCACTTAGATATATGCGCTATAGGAAGAGACATTACGTAATGGCTATTTTTAGCTCATCGCTGTTTCTGCACTCAGTTTTATGACGTATGCAGTTTTTGTGTTGAGGGAAGGCTGATGATCACGTTGTTCGCTGATGTTTCTGTTTCGTACAATTTCGATAAAAATACCTTTTAGAAATCGAAGTTTTATAGGTTGAGGGTAACGGTAGAATGTTAGATTGTCTTACCCATCTGTAAATCGATTTAAAGGTTGAAATTAGTCGTAATTGGTAAGGTCCATTAAGATTTCCCACGTCCCAAGCCCACGTTATCGGTGTAAGGTTGAAAGCGGCCACATTAAGTGTAGTTAATGTTTGATTGTTTGCTGTCCTAAATTGGAATTATTTGTGTTTTAAGATACATAGTAGTAACTTAGGCTGACTGTGTATTAATTTGGATTAGTTGTCGATGTGAGTAAATGTGAATTGTGGTAATTTAGAGCCCTTATGAGGTTTTGACCTTTGATCTTTGCGCTTAATGTCAAAGTCTGCCACGTTGGTTTGTGTATTAGTGTCGTTGTCATTGATATAGATGTAGATAAGGTTTGCCATATAGCACTATAAGTTTAAATAGTTAATTGAACTTGATATTGGCAGTATAGAAGTTCACTGGACTGTGAAAATACCTTCTTTGCTTGAACTTTGAATTGTATGGATACTTGTAATTTTAGTCAAATCGATATTTTCTGTTCTGTTTGAATAAATCTTAATACATGGCAAATCAGCAAGATTCCTTCCTTATTTTTCTGCAGGAGAATGATAGATTCAGGAGTAAGTTAATTCAGTACTTCCCTGAATTAGCCTGTCATAATTTGATGAGGAATTTAAATGAGGAAGTGGAAGACGAAGAAGAGGCAGTCCAAAGTCCACAGGTCCATTCACTTAGTCACCATGACCCTTCACCGCCAGAAGTGAAGTTAGCCCTAGGAGAGGAAGAAGTAGAAGAAGAGGAGGAAGTTGAAGTAGAAGAGGTAGAAGAAGAGGGTGGGGACACCATAGACCCTGAGTATAGGAGAAATCCTATGTTTGTTTCCTACTCGGAAACCACGGACACCCACAGGTCATGCCTTGGTGACGAAATAGAAATAATGACGTCATTGCTCTTAGAAGAACCGCCTAATGTCACTATGCCTAGACGTAGTAAGCGTCTGTCTGGGTTGCCACCCACCTATTATGGTCCTGAACGCAAGGGTTCGAACCCTCAGGGAATGCACGACCGGCAGTCCTCATCCCGGCGCTTGACGACCGCCGCCGCTAGGGGTCGCACCGCCACAAATTTCACTTCGACTTTCGATGACATCCGAGTAGATGTCTGCCAAAGATTCTACTTTGGTTACATTACCGACATTCACACTACTAAGATGCTTTGGATCTAAACAACCAAACTTGGAAACCCCATTATTTTGTAAGATGCTGAAATCTTTTAGTTGTGCTATTTATGACACAATCTAATGACACTATGTAGGTTTCAACCATGATTTTTTTTCCGGAATCAGCTATTCCATCATCCACTAAGATTTCCTCACGGAATTCCTTTCTTTTCCGAACTCTATGTTGGTTAGGCGCAGTTTATACTTAGTTTATACACTGTACTTTACAAAATTTCACATATCAGCCATCTGTTCAAAGCGAACTACACGTTAATCAAATGCATTTCTTAGAATTACGGATCAGCGGGCACATCTTTCAACAGAGATGGAATTTGGTTGCTCCATTGATTCATCCAGCCAGCCTGCAAAAGAGTGTAGCTGACTGGTTGGCTGGCCGGCTGATTGGCTAGCCATTCGTAAAAGTTAAGAGCCGGCCAGTCATTTTTACTTTCTGTAAAGATCACATTGCACCTGGTGCAAAGATCAATAAAACATTTTATGTGACGAAGTTGATCTAACTTTTAATTTCATAAATTATGCAGTGACTTTTTCTGCATTGAGGAAACATTGCTAGTGCATTGTATTAGTTGCACATTAGCCTGTAACGGAGGTTACGGATATAGCTATTTGTCTTGTCATAAAATACGTTTCTGGTTTTCTTGCTTACTTAAATTTTATCACTTGTTTACTTTGATAATTTCATATTTTCTTATATCTAATTTATCAATATTATAGTCCTTATAATGTTTTTTCGGCATTTGCAAGTAAGTCGCCGACTTAAGAGATTTCTGACATTAAAGCCTCTGTGCTTTTAAAAGCTCTATGTGAGAACTTTTAAATTAATAATCAAAACTTCATCATAGGCTGAATCTACCAGATTCTATTAGATTCTATTAGAATCTATCGGAGTACAGGAACGAATAATTGTTTGTTTATACTCCTTGGCAATTATATGTAAACTCTGTTCGTTCCACGCTTTCTAAACGGTTCCAGAGTTTCCACTGAGGACGTTCGGATGTACAACAAGATGAAACGCCAATTTCTCATTCTGACGATCTTCTTGCTATGCTGTACAGGTATGAAATGTTGAACGAATGTAATGTATTTTTTATAATTTATGCATGTATGTTGTGGGGTGGTAGCCGCAGGTGTACATCGTATCGTAATCGTAATCGTAATCTCCAAACTTCTAAAGCGCGACTCGAAGGCCAAGCGCATGGCACCGGCCTTTTCACGAGCGCTACGTCAGATCAGAGGGGGTTCCAAGGATTAGTCCAAATGAGGTCCAAGTCCGATTTCCAGAGTACCAGGTCAGGGGGTTTCCAGAGAGTGGTCCAAACTATGGAGGTCCTTTCTGCTTGTTAGCCTCCAGCCGCTTCCTTTTAAATGCATCTAAAACTCAATTTATCTGGCTGGGTGGTGGTAGGCGACTAGCGGGTGTTAACTGGCCCCTGGTGGCAGAAGCCCTTCCGCATATCACCTTCCTGGATGTGGTTCTGGATTTAGGAGTCCTCATGGATCGTCTTAGCTTCTCCCAACATGTAACATGTTAACCAGCTTACCCGTAGCTGTTATTATCAACTACGCCAGTTACGGATTAATTCTTGTTCTCTTTCTCTTGATGCCCCTGTCATCCTTATACATGCCTTTGCAACAAGCAGGCTGCATCACTGCAGTGCGATCTGGTTGTTCTGCCGCTTGGATTGACTGGTCGCCTCGACCGGGTTCTTCGGTCAGCTGCTCGGCACATTGGGCGCATCCCTAAATATACCTATGTTTCTGCATACATGCGTGATGTGCTGCATTGGCTCCCTGTCCCGCAGCGTATCTGCTACAGGGTTGCTGTACTGGTTTGGCGCTGTCTCTTAGGTTGTGCCCCGGCCTATTTGTGTGAGCTCTGTCGCCTGGTCTCTGATTCAGTTGATCGGCGTGCTCTTCGGTCTTCTCCTGGGGGAGAACAGTACTTTCAGTCCCTCGGCTCGCTCCACAAATAGCCTAGGCAACGCCGGGCTTTGTCTATTGCTGGGCCCTCCATTTGGAATGGTCTTCCATTAGAGATTCGCCTACTCCCCAGGGGTAACACATTTGCTTTTTACAAGCTGCTCGAGTCTTATAATCTCTATTGCCGTGGCTGAGCTGGGAAAGCTTCTGAGTATGTTTCTTGAAGATACGCTATATTAAATGTCTGAATGAACGAATGAATGAATGAATATTTTATGGATTTTATTTATTTCAAAGCTTTCTACGTCGATGTAAATGTGGATTGCAATTTAGGTAAGGATGTCACGAAGAGGGTAATAATCATAAAGTCTAAATTTCTAAAGCAAAAATCTACAGCAAACAACGGTGCACCAATCTATTCACAGAGAGGTTGTCCAAAGATCCTAATAGAAGATCCTTCTTCGGTTGCCATAGAGACCAGAGGGAAAAGGATGCACAGGAGATGCTGAATCTGGTTTTGGCAAGGTCCAGAAAGAACACGTAGTGGAGGATTGGATGGATAATGGCAGGAAATTGTAGCAGATTTGGCTGCAATTTGTAGAATAAAGTGGCGGAGTATTATTTCTTCACGGGTTCACACCATCTGCCAGTGCATGTCAGACCGTCTTACAGCTGAAAACACTTAACTGGGAGGCAGTGATATTTTACTTCTAAAAATAATTCCTTATTCAGTTTGATTTCAGTTCTGTGCTCTTGAATTTTACTTCTAATTCCAATTTTACTTCACAATAATTTTACCTATCGTTCCTATTTTAGTTCTCGAGTAATTTAAGTTGTTATTGTTTTTAGTTTTCCAGATAATTATTATTTTCAGTGCTGTAAGAAGTACGCATATGCAACGTTTTCTTCGAGAAAAGCACCAAACTTATCTTAAGAAAGAAAAGACTGTGTGAAGTACTAAGTAGGCTAAAACAAAGGGTGAGACGTCGAGTTTAACAATGCATCATGATAAAGGCTATCGTAGAGAGCTGCTTCTAAATAGGCAATCTTGAAGAGGCGCTGTATAAATTCTTCTTCTTCTTTATGTTCTCTGCCCTTCGGCAGGTTCGTATGACCAATGACGCCATCGTTCTCTGTCTTGTGCTCTTCTCTTCAGTATAAATTAGCAGTTTAAAAATATAAATAAACACAAATAAAATACCTTGGTAATTTGAATTCTGAGTCGAGTGTGGTAATTATTTTACGAAACGAAGGATAATTAATCTAATAGCAGCGTAACCTTAAATCCTGTATAGACAAACATATCCAAATTGCTGAAAATCGACTTCCTCCTTCCCTCCCTCGCCCAATTATGATTTGATCGATTGAGTGAGAGAATGTTCATACGTTGATTAGCTGTTCCTTTTAGTTCCATCTCTCTGGAGTTTCTGGCAATTATGATCCGTGAGTGTTATCTGTTTGTTTTGTAGGTTGTCTGGTCGCACGAGTTGTCGAGAATTCTGCGCCTAAACAGTTGGTATTCATGCGATGTATCCTCTACCACCTCATCATCATCATCATCGCATCATTTTCGTCATCGTCAACATCGTCATCGTCGTCATCGTCATAATCATTATCTTCATCATGGTAATCGTCATTAGCTTGTTTATTGCAACTGATCTTTGCTTTCACCGTTAACGAACATCATTTTAATGAACAGTTCCTGTATTCATCATCGCTGTTATGTGACTATCATTGTACCATCCATGACTGTGCTAAGACACTGAAGGTGACAACGATGAATTCCATGTCATCGTCATTACCACTGTTATTCCTCTTTGCATCGGACAAGTAAAGAAAGCTTCAGCCTACTTCCCGGTTCGTTTATATAGCGCAGCTTGAACGTGTGTTGCGTGCAGTTGCTAGACTTGCTTGGGGGCATCTCAAAATTTCACCGAGTATCTCATTTTGAGTGTGACGTACTTAATTGTTTGCTTATTTCCCATGCAGCTCATTGAATTTAAGAGTTTGATTTGTGTCGGGCGATGCCAATAGGGAAAATGTCCTTTGGTATTTACGCGAGCTGTGCATACCATTTCATGTTTGGGTGTGGTCGGGGAAATACTCGTTTACCTGCTAGAGGTGAACTAGTAGTTTTTTGCATGCACCTCGACAATGCAGCGTCGCGCTTTTCGGTGGAACAGACTCCCTATATGGATTCGCGAGTTGTCTTAGCTATGGATACTGCACTTACTTTCTAAGAACATTTGAAAGCTGTTCTTTTCCGCCTGGGTTGGGTTGGGTGTAGTGTTTAGTGGGAGGAGTTCGGGAAGACTTTAAAAAGAACTAGGGTCTCTAGGAAGGAACACGTTCAGCAACTGCACGCCCATGCCCTATAGTGCTATGCAGTGCCAGCCACAGGCGTGGATGAAGGAGGGGGGCGACGCTAATGATCTTTGTTATCTCACAGTATCATAAAACTGAAAGTACTAGAGACCGGTCTCAGCAACTGACAGTTGCTACTAGGAAGGAAGAGTAGTATTACGACAATCAAGGGAACAGTTCCACGATATATGTTACATGGTTAGTACAAATAAACGCTGGATAGGAACATTGCACCGGATGCGCTTCTGAGTAGTCATCTTCGAGAGGCCCTATTTAAATGAATGATTGAATGAATGAATGAATGAATGAATGAATGAAGGCGCTAAGATGGAGAGTTCTATTATCTGTCAATTTCTTTTCGAAAACACAATGACAGTAACGTTACTAAAAAAAAGGAAAATAATTCCTAGTTATAAATCATGCACGTTTTATTCTTTTCTCTTTAATTAGAGTGAGGATCGTCTGGAATGACAAGATGGGTGAATGTATCAAAGTGCACTGTGCCAAACACGGGCGCACTATCTACTACCGAGGGTGCATCACAGACAACTGTCCAGACGTCGATCTGTTTATCAATCAGCCCTTTCGCCTTAACCGGAAATGACGTCATGCAGCCGAGGATAGATGTCGCTAATACTATTTGCAAGCAGACGGAATGTGGACTTTGCGAAGGAGAGGCGTTGCAATTGTGTGTCATCAAGCGATGTTGTTAACAAGGACAAAATAACCATGACCTCTGCCGCTGATGGACTTAACGAATCTCATCCAATCGCAGATTAAACGAAATAAATCTCAACGTTTGTTTCATTGAGTTAAAGTTTTGCTCATTTAATACGCAACAGAGTTTTGATTTCCATTTCTTATATCATGATTCAACTGTCTTCTGAACTATAGTATAGATGCTTGCCTTTCTTGACCTGATCTATTACGTAATCCTAAACCTATGCTGAACATGTCTTAGTTACTCATATTATGTATGGAGTCTATTTCAAATTCACACACTCCGTTAACTATTCTTCAAACACGTCTCTAATCTCTTCCGTTTCTCATAATGTTCACACAGTACACTTCACTTCAAAAGCAGCTTTTACATAAAATGTCCGAAGGCCTTATATCTCACATACCTTTCGATGCCTATACCAGTGAATAGTAGTTTCAATACATGCCAGTGGCGTCACGAGGGGGTGCGGGGGGGGGGTGCGGACCGTACCGGGTTACACCCTCAGAGGGGGGGGGGTGACACAAACATGAGAAAATGAAGAAATTTTTGCAAGATGACGAATTCCTAAAAAAAGGTAATCACTTTTTTGGGAGACAAATTCCTAAAAAAAGGTCATCACTTTTTTTGAGGGTGACACAACGACTTACCGCACTGGGTGACACCAGCCCTAGTGACGCCAATGATACACGCCTAATAGGCCTAAACACCCATTGTTCAATGCAATTCTGTTTTGAAAAACCATCATTGAAACTAAGGCACACAGATGAATATGCATCCAGAGTGAATCCCAGACGGAACAATGATGTGGCCCGATTCAAGAGCCCAGATAGGGCCAGATTCTACAATTATACGTAGTTACAGGCAGTGGCATCAGTGTTATTCATTCATCCACAGGACGTAAATAGCGTATTGAAGCTAAAAGCAGATGTGGAGACAGAGAGAGACAGAGAGAGACAGAGAGAGAGAGAGAGAGAGAGAGAGAGAGAGAGAGAGAGAGAGAGAGAGAGAGAGAGAGAGAGAGAGAGAGAGAGAGAGAGAGAGATTGGTAGAGAGAGACACAGAGTGAGAGATACAGATAGAGAGAGAGTGGTACTGGCGAGGTAGGCTATTTAGACAGATGAAGAGGAAAAAGAAGACAATGAAGAGATTTGATCGTTTGGTTGCCAAGAAGTGAAGTTAATGTCTCTCTCCCTTTGTCTCTCTCTCTGTCTGTCTGTCTGTCTGTCTGTCTGTCTGTCTGTCTGTCTGTCTGTCTCAGTCATTGATTTCTGTCACTGCTTCTTTCTTTCTTATAAGTCCAGGGTCAACTTGGAAAGACCTTCTCACAATCTCTCAGTCTCTTTTCCCCCTCTGTCTGTGTGTTTGTCTGTGTGTCTGTATCTCTGCCTGCATATTCAATCGGAACTAAATGGCTTCTTCCTTGGAATATTATGATAAACGCCAATCACTCTCTCTCTGTTACTCCGTTCCTCTCTCTCTCTCTCTCTCTCTCTCTCTCTCTCTCTCTCTCTCTCTCTCTCTCTCTCTCTCTCTCTCTCTCTCTCTCTCTCTCTCTCTCTCTCTCTCTCTCTCCTCTATTGAATAACGCCAACGCCTCAATTACGAAAACACATATCTCTATCCCTGCTTCTCTTTTTACATGTCGCTCTCTTTCTATGTCTCCCTCTGTCTCCATTTCTCTCTATCTGTGTCTATTGACCTATTTAAAAATACTTTTCAGTGAATTATCGAATAAATCAGGATGATTCAGTATCGAAAGACATCCAGACAAACAGAGAGACAGACAGACAGACAGACAGACAAGTGCTCATAGCATCATAAAGTAGTTGAAGTAGAAGAAGGACAATGAGGAGGAGATGGAGGAGGACGAGGAGGACGAGGAGGAGGAGATGGAGGAGGACGAGGAGGAGGAGGAGGAGGAGGAGGAGGCCGAGGAATGGAGATCGTGTCGTGTGAATTGTGTGAGTGGCTTGCACAAATATGTCGGATGAATGGACACAGTGACAGAGACAGACATACACAGAGACTCAGAGAGATAGGCAGACAGATGTAGAGAAACAGACTGACACTGAGAATGACATTGTGGTAGAGATGAGATATCGCTTAAGACGGGGAGCATCGTCATTCTGCTGAAGAAATCAATGACCATCGCAAGGAAGAAGGAACAGAAGGAGAAGAGGAAGAATATTGCGATGATGAAGAAAACAAGAAGACAGAGAAGAACAAGAAAGAGAAGAGGAGGTGGAGATGATGACGATAAGGATGATGATGATGATGATGATAATGATGATGATGACGGTAATGATGAGGCCACTGGGCAGAAGAATCCACACAAAAGCAACCTAAGTTGTGTATTTCACTTACGAAGAAACCTACATCACCAGACACGAGGCAACAAAAGGACGAAATCTTCCTTCTCATATTCCTACTCATCTTACATCTAATCTTACTTCTCATTTTTTCTCTCATCTTCCTTCCCATCTTCAATCAAACCTTATTTCTCAGGTTACTTCTTATCTTCCTTCTACCTTTCATCTAACCTTACTTCTCATCTTCCTTCCCATCCTACATCCAATCTTACTTCTCAATTTCATTTTCATTTTCCATCAAACCTTACTTACTTCTCATCATATTCTCATCTTCCCTCTCATCTTCCATCAAACCCTACTTCTCATCTTCCTTCCCAGTTTACATCTAATCTCAATTCTCATCTTCCTCTTGTTTTCCTTCTAATCTTCCTTCTCATCTTACTTAACATCATAATTCGCATCTTCCTTCGCATCTTACATGTAACGTAACTTCTTATCTTTCAACTTATCTTCCTTCTCATCTTACTTATCATCTTCCTCCTCACCTTCCCTCTCATCTTACTTATCATCTTTTTTCTCATCTTACTTAACATCGTAATTCGAATCTTACTTCTCATCATATCTAACATTCCTTCTGAGCTTCCTTCTGATCTGCCTTCTCAAATTCACTGTCATCTTCTTCCTCTTCGTATTGATCAACCTATTCCTGTCGATCTGTCTCCGTTGAAAGATGGAGTTCGTGATTTATGTAGTGCACTTAATAGACCGAGGTGAAGGAACTGACAGAATCAGCAGATGCTGTCTCCACCTCAGAGTTCCTCTGCTTCTACCTGGACCGACAGAGAGAGACTCAGCTCTACGTCTTTCTGTCTCCTAACCAACAAACGATTAGTCGTTGATTGACAGCCAGAGAGGGAGGAGGAGGAGGAGGAATAAGAGGAGGCGGAGGAAGAGGAGGAGGAGGAGGAGGAAGAGGAGGTGGGGATGAGGCGGAGGAGAAGCAGCTCTGATGGAATAATGTCATTGGGCTTGACCGCATGGGGTCACGTCAAAAGGAATGTCAAATGAATTAAAAAAGGAATGCCTAATTGCCTATGGAAGGTCAATCACACGCCTAAGGATAAGGAATGCTAAAGAATTGTATATGCAGTGCCAAAAGAATGCCACTGCAGGTGAAGATCCGTAGAACCACGAAAGACTTCACTGCACTTTCGCAATGAGAAACTACTTGCCCAGTGATTCCATTGGTTGTCATACGATGTTTCGCCAATTCGATGAGATTGGTAAAGGCGCCTCAATGCCTCATCATTTAGATCACCACCGAAGAATTAACTGGGTAGCAGATTGGGTATTGAGTGAGGAGACTTTGTGACAGAATGGGCATCGAGTGAGGAGAATGGGTAGCAGATTGACTATTAAGTGTGGAAACTTTGTGGCAGAATGGGCGTCGAGTGGGGAGAAAGGTTAGCAAATTGGGTATTGAGTGGGGAGACTTGATGGCAGATTGGGCATCGAGTGGGAAAATGGGTGGCAGAATGGGCATCGAGTGAGGAGAATGGGTAGCAGATTGACTATTGAGTGTGGAAACTTTGTGGCAGAATGGGCGTCGATTGGGGAGAAAGGTTAGCAGATTGGGTATTGAGTGGGGAGACTTGATGGCAGATTGGGCATCGAGTGGGGAGAATGGGTAGCAGATTGGCTATTTTGTGTGGAAACTTTGTGCATCGAGTGGGGAGAATGGGTAGCAGATTGGCTATTGAGTGTGGAAACTTTGTGGCAGAATGGGCATCGAGTGGGGAGAATGGTTAGCAGATCGGGGTATTGAGTGGGGAGCAGGGCCTACTATGTGGGGGGGGAAGGAATCAGACTGCTTCCAATTTGTGCCAGGGGGGAAAAGTTTCCCCCCTGGCACAGTCACTAATTTATAATAATTGGTGACTAATAAAGTGACTAATTACTAATTATTCTTAAAGTATTGTATTGTGATGTATCAGTATTATGGGCCATGCAATATTTGCTGAGGTTACCATACAGTACCTAAGCAGTGTAATAGTGTATCATCATTATTTATTTTTCTGTAGCAATTGGCCATTATGTTCTGCTATTTTTTGTTGATGAAAGATGCAAAAAGTATTTAAAAAATTGAAGATAAGCATTCATAATCCTGTCGATTTAGAAATTTCCAAAATATGGAACACGTGTTAAAATATTTGTCAATATAGGACACTGTTCAGCAGATATGTGTGGATTTTAAAGATTGCATTATGAATGCATATTTCTGGTGTAATGCAGCGGTAACAGGCTCCATCCCTGCTTGTTACAGTGTTATCCAGCCGACAATTATTTTGCAGGAATATTTCAAGACCTGATAATCCCATTTTCACTGCACTACACAACAATAATTGTAACACTGACATTTTGTGCCATATTTATTACAGCTTGTCCCATAAAATTTTAACAGTGCACTAGGAGCCCTGCAGAATTAATTCAACAGTTCAGTTGAACTAAAATGTATAGTTTTCCAAAGCCAGTTTTCTTGCTCCAAAAAATACACTAAAACTCACCTACGGCAATGTAGAAATCCAAAATTTTTTCCAGGGAGGACCCCCGGGCCCCCACTTCAAGGGGAGGGTTGGGAGGGTGAATTTACAGGAGGGGATAAAGGGAGAGGGGAGTGGATTGGGTGGGGAATGGAGGGGGAGTGGGGAGGTGTAGTGGAGGAAGGGGAGGGGAGATAGGGGGAGGGTTTACATTAGGGGGATTGCTTCCAGCTTACAGGGGGATAGTAGGCCCTGGTGGGGAGGCTTGGTGGCAGATGGGCATCGACTGGAAAACTGGGCTGCAGATTGGGTACTGAGTTTGGAGACTTGGTGGCAGATTGGGTATTGAGTGGGAAGACTGGGTGACATGATTGGCATCGACTGGGGAACTGCCATGGCAGATTGGACATCGAGTTGAGAGACTGGGCGGCAGATTTGACATCGAGTGGGGAGATTGTGTGGCAGATTGGGTATTAAGTGGGGAGACTAGGTGACAGATTGGGCATCGAGTGGGGAGAGTGGCATATTGGGCATCGAGTGGAAAGACTGAATAAAGAGAAAACTTACTTTTAGTGCATTTTACACATTAATATCGAAGTTACACATTAATCTGCAACGAAGGTTATGGGCTATACACTGTATGGCCAGAGAAGTAGCCAGAAACGTTACCTTGACAAGCTACTTGTCAAGGTAACGTTTCTGGCTTCTTTGTTTACTTAAACTTTATTACTTGTTTACTTTGACAATTTTAAATTTCCTTCCATCTAATTCATCAAATATTATCTATAATGTTTTGTTTTCGCGTGCAATATTTGCAAATTAATCGCCTATATCAGAGTGCTCAAATTAAGCCTCGGTGCTTTTATAATCTCTATTTGAGAACTTTTAAATTAATAATGAAAACATTCAATTAATCACCTGATTAAGGGAATATGTACTTTACGGCGAAGCGCAAAGTGCAAAACTTTATCATAGGCTGAATCTATCAGATTCTAGTAGAATCTATCAGAGTACAGAAATGAATAATTGTTTGTTTGTGTTCCCTGTCAACTATATAGAAACCCTGTTCGTGCCACGCCTTCTAAACGGTTCCAGAGTTTCTGCTGAAGACGTTCGATTGTGCAACAAGATGACACGCCACTTTCTCATTCTGACGATCTTCTTGCTATGCTGTACAGGTATGAAAAGTTGTACGCATGTAATATATTTTTTGCATTTCATTATTTCAAAGCTTTCTACGTCGATTGTTAACGTGGATTGCAATTAATGCGAGGGTGTCATGAACAGAGAAATAATCATAAAGTTTACATTGCTAAAGCGAAATTCTATAGCTCTACTGTAACAGCTTAGAGCAGTGCACCAACCTATTCACAGGGAGGTTGTCCAAAGACCAGGAGCTTACTTTACCTCCACAAATACACCGTCTTAGTAGGGACTGCTATTACCAACTGCGCCAGCTTCGCACTGTTACTCGTTCCCTAACGCCCAGTGCAACTGCTACACTGGTTCACTCCTTCGTCACAGCCCGCCTTGATTACTGCTCAGCGCTTTATTTTGGTCTTCCATCTAGTCGCATAGTGTCCACAGCAAGTTCTGCGCTCTGCAGACCGTCTCGTTGGGCATATTCCTAAGCATGGCCAAGTCTCTAAATATATGCTGGAGAGTAATAATCATAAAGTTTAAATTGCTAAAGCGAAATTCTATAGCTCTACTGTAACAGCTTAGAGCAGTGCACCAACCTATTCACAGGGAGGTTGTCCAAAGATACTAAGTGAACCAAATACCCAATTAATACCCAATTAATCTTCGGTTGCCATAGAGACCAGAGGGATAAGGATGCACTGGAGCGATTAATTGATTAAATCTCGTATTTGGTGAAGAAATATCAAATGGCGGAGGATTGGAAGGATCAGGGCGAGAAATTGTAGAAGATTTGGCTGCGATTTGTAGAAGAAAGTGGTGGAGTATTATTTCCTCACAGGTTCTAACCATCTGCCAGTGCAGGTTAGACCGTCTTGCTGCTGAAAATTCTTAACTGCGAGGCACATCGTGGAAAGTTAAAAAGCATACAAAGACAACATTTAATCTATAATTATTCGTCCCAGATTGAACTAAAGACGGTGAGTTTTTTCCGCAATATACTTATCACCTTGTAAGCCAGAGAAATGATGACCAAAATCGACTTCTCTCTGCCTCCGTGCCTCCCTCCTCCCTCCCGCCATTGTGTTTTGTTCATATTGATTGGCTTAAGAGAATGTTCTTGCGTTGATTGAACTGTTCCTTTTAGCTCCTTCTCTATAAAGTTTCTGGTAATTTTGATCAGTGAGCGTTATCTCTTTGTATTGTAGGTTGTCTGTTCGCACGAGTTGTCGAGAATTCTGCGCCCAAACAGTGGGTGTTCATTCGATCTATCCCAACACCAAAATCTCATCATCATCACATCATTTTCATCAACATCGTCGTCGTCATAAACATGCCTTCATCACTGCATTCGTCATTTAACTTCTTTACTGTCATTGATCTTTGCTTTCGCAGTTGATGATAATGAACAGTTCCTGCATCCACCATGGCTGTTATGTGACTATCATTGTACCATCCATGACTGTGCTAAGACGCTGAAGGTGACAACGTTGAATTCCATGTCATCGTCATTACCACTGTTATTCTTCATTGCATCGGATAAGTAATGAAAGCTTCAGCTATACTTACCGGTTCCTATGTAACGCAGCTTGAACGTGTGTTACGTGCAGTTGCTAGACAAATTGATGGCATCTCAAAATTTGACAGAATATCTCATTTTGTGTGTGACGTACTTCACTGGTTGCCTATAATTCCCCATGGAGCGTATTGAATTTAAGAGTTTGATTTTGGTCTGGCGTTGCCAATTGTGGAATGTCGTTTGGTATTTGCGCGATCTCTGCAACTCATTTCATGTTTTGCTGTATTCGGAGATAATTATCTTCGTTTATCTGCTATGGGGTGAACTGGTTTTTTTTTTGCATGCGCCTCGACAATTCAACGTCGCGCTTATCGGTGGAACAGACTCCAGGGCCGGCCTTAGGGCAGTGTTTAATCTAGTCCTCTTTTCAAACTTTCATCCAGACTTTTCACACTTTCATCTTCGAAAAAAGTTGAAAACCTTGATGACCTTTTTTTAAGGAATTCGTCTCTCAAAAAGTATATTGCTCACCTCTCGGGAGGGGAAAACCATGTATCCTGGGGGGAATTTCCCTCCACAAAAGGTTTCTACATAATAATATTGATTGCCTCTGGGGGGAAACACAAATCCTGGGAGGGACATTTCCCCCCCCCCAAGACGTCTAGATTACACACTGGCCTTAAGGGCGTGCGAACCGTGCGGTCGCGCAGCTTCCGCAACTTAGAGGGGCCCGAAAATGTCACAGAAAATATAGGCCTACATGAACTAAGCACCCTATTAATAATATTATAGTTTCGATTAAATCTTTTCTTTGTCAATAAAATAAAAGACAATGTCCTCTATATCCCAGAATTCTCGTGCATAGTTAAATTTGATTATTCGCACTAGTTAACAATCTACTAAAATAAAATGATTAGCAATGATAAACAATTTGACTTGTGTCATGGGGGGCGTACAGTATACCCTGCACGGGGCTCGAAATACCCTAAGGCCGGCACTGCAGACTTCCTCCAGATCTGCGCGTTGTCTACAGTCTCGGCCATGGATACTGCACTCACTTTCTAAAAACATTTGATAACTGTTCTTTTTCGAATGGGTTTGCGCTTGGTGTAGTACTCAGGGATGGTGAGAGGAGCCTCGGAAGAGACTACTAAAAGAAGGGCGAGACTGTAGAGAAGGACATCAGTGAAATACGTGAACGAAGGATTCAAATCTTTGTCGACGTCAGCGGCCTTTGATGCCATAAGATGTCCTTAAACTCTGGATCCTATGGAAGGACAGAACGCATAACGTGTCATTATATCTCAACGTAATGTTCCCTTGCGTGTCACAAGGGAACAGTTGCACGATAGGTTACACGGTTAATACAATTCAACGCTGGATAAGAACATTGCACTGGGTGCGCTTCTGGGTAGTCATCTCAGAAACGCAGAGGGCGCCAGTCTATGTCAGAGGTTTATATTCAAAGTAGGGACTAGCTGTGCACTGTATAATGACGCTAAGATGGAAGTTCTATTATCTTTCAATTTCTTTTCGAAAACTCAATGACAGTTAATTGGTCAGAAACTTTACTAAGAAGAAAGGAAAATAAGTCCAAGTTATGAATCATGCCAGTTTTTCTTTTCTGTTTAATTAGAGAGTCTGCAGTGAAGCGCGTTTCGGCTGAACAGATGAGTCGCTGTCAGCGAGACTTCTGTCAATTGGTTGAGAACAGCATTTACTACAAGAAGTGCATGAAGAAGCACTGTCCGCCAGACCCGAAATGACGTCATGCAACCGAGGATAGATGTCGCTAATGCCATTTGCAGGCAGACGGAATGTGGACTTTGCGAAGGAGAGGCGTTGCAGTGTGTGTCATCAAGCGATGTTGTTAACAGGAACAGAATGACAGTCACCTCAGCCGTAAATGGACTTAACGAATCTCATCCAATCGCAGATTAAACGATTATCTCAACATTTGTTTCATTGAGTTAAAGTTTTGCTAATTTAATAAGCAACAGAGTTTTGATTTCCATTTCTTATATCATCATTCAACTGTCTTCTGAACCATAGATGCTTGCCTTTCTTGACCTGATCTGTTACGTAATCTTAAACCTATGCTGAACATGTCTCACTTACCGGTACTCATATTATGTTTGGAGTCAATTTCAAATTCACAAACTTCGCTAACTATTCTTCAAACACGTCTCTACTTTCTTTCGTTTCTCATAATGTTCGCACAGTACACTTCACTTCAAAATCAGCTTTTACATAAAATGTCAGAAGGCCTTATATCTCACATACCTTTCGATACCTATACCAGTGCATAGTAGTTTCAATACACGCCAGTGGCGTCACGAGAGGTGCGGGGGTGCGGACCGCACCGGGTGACACCCTCAGAGGGGGTGACACCAACATGAGAAAATGAAGAAATTTTTGCAAGATGACGAATTCCTAAAAAAAGGTCATCACTTTTTTGGGAGACAAATTCCTAAAAAAAGGTCATCACTTTTTTTGAGGGTGACACAACGACTTACCGCACCGGGTGACACCAGCCCTAGTGACGCCAATGATACACGCCTAATAGGCCTAAACACCCATTGTTCAATGCAATTCTGTTTTGAAAAACCATCATTGAAACTAAGGCACACAGATGAATATGCATCCAGAGTGAATCCCAGACGGAACAATGATGTGGCGCGTTTCAATAGCCAAGATTCTACATTTACAAGTAGTTACAGGCAGTGGCATCAGTGTTATTCATTCATCCACAGGACGTAAATAGCGTATTGAAGCTAAAAGCAGATGTGGAGACAGAGAGAGACAGAGAGAGAGAGAGAGAGAGACAGATTGGTAGAGAGAGACACAGAGTGAGAGATACAGATAGAGAGAGAGTGGTACTGGCGAGGTAGGCTATTTAGACAGATGAAGAGGAAAAAGAAGACAATGAAGAGATTTGATCGTTTGGTTGCCAAGAAGTGAAGTTAATGTCTCTCTCCCTTTGTCTCTCTCTCTGTCTGTCTGTCTGTCTGTCTGTCTGTCTGTCTGTCTGTCTGTCTGTCTGTCTGTCTGTCTCAGTCATTGATTTCTGTCACTGCTTCTTTCTTTCTTATAAGTCCAGGGTCAACTTGGAAAGACCTTCTCACAATCTCTCAGTCTCTTTTCCCCCTCTGTCTGTGTGTTTGTCTGTGTGTCTGTATCTCTGCCTGCATATTCAATCGGAACTAAATGGCTTCTTCCTTGGAATATTATGATAAACGCCAATCACTCTCTCTCTTTCTCTTACTCCGTTCCTGTCTCTCTCTCTCTCTCCTCTATTGAATAACGCCAACGCCTCAATTACGAAAACACATATCTCACTCCCTGCCTCTCTTTTTACATGTCGCTCTCTTTCTATGTCTCCCTCTGTCTCTATTTCTCTCTATCTGTGTCTATTGACCCATTTAAAAATACTTTTCAGTGAATTATCGAATAAATCAGGATGATTCAATATCGAAAGACATCCAGACAAACAGAGAGACAGACAGACAGACAGACAGACAAGTGCTCATAGCATCATAAAGTAGTTGAAGTGGAAGAAGGACAATGAGGAGGAGATGGAGGAGGAGGAGGATTAGGCCGAGGAATGGAGATCGTGTCGTGTGAATTGTGTGAGTGGCTTGCACAAATATGTCGGATGAATGGACACAGTGACAGAGACAGACATACACAGAGACTCAGAGAGATAGGCAGACAGATGTAGAGAAACAGACTGACACTGAGAATGACATTGTGGTAGAGATGAGATATCGCTTAAGACCTCCCCATCGTCATCTGCTGAAGAAATCAATGACCATCGCAAGGAAGAAGGAACAGAAGGAGAAGAGGAAGAATATTGCGATGAAGAAGAAAATAAGAAGACAGGGAAGAACAAGAAAGAGAAGAGGAGGTGGAGATGATGACGATAAGGATGATGATGATGATGATGATAATGATGATGATGACGGTAATGATGAGGCCACTGGGCAGAAGAATCCACACAAAAGCAACCTAAGTTGTGTATTTCACTTACGAAGAAACCTACATCACCAGACACGAGGCAACAAAAGGACGAAATCTTCCTTCTCATCTTCCTACTCATCTTACATAATATTATATTCTTACTGCTTATCTTACTTTCCATCTTCCATGTCATCGTCCTACTCATCTTATATCCAAACATGCTTCTCATTTTTTCTCTCATCTTCCTTCCCATCTTCCATCGAACCTTCGTTCTCAGGTTACACTAGCGAGCAAAATTGTGGAAACACCTACCAATTTGCATATTTTGCTATAGAAAGTCATAGTTATGAAGGCAGAAACATGCTCAATTTATGTTTTTATTAAGTTTATTTATTTTACAAATATTTAGTTCATTTATTTGACATATATTTCATTTATTTGACAATTGTTGATATTATTTATAGGTAATACTGATGGTTGAGTACGAGATTACATGTACGGTACATGTAATCTCTTAGTAACGTGTTGGATATCCTTCTGCCTGAATTACAGCTTGACACCCTCTGGGCATGCTGTCTACAAGTTTCTGAAGGTCTGTACGTGATATGATATGAAATCATGGGTGAATTTCTGCCGCAATCAGTTCCCATTAAAATTTGTTTGATGGTCTCTTGCCAGCCACCGCCCTCTTCAATCTGGCCCAGAGGTTTTCAATGGGTTTGAGATCTGGGCTGTTTCCAGCCCAAGCCAATACCTTCACCTTCTTTTCTTTAAACCAGTTCTGGCATTTCTTGGCTGTGTGGCATGGGGCACCATCCTGTTGGAAAATGAATGGTTTTCCATCCCCAAAAATATCCTTGGCTGAGGGTCGATCGTAGCTTTGGCTGAAGTCACTTGCTCAGGCTGGAGTCGCTGTGTCGGACTGGACAGTACGTCGGCGGCTGTTGAAAGCAGGTCTGCGGGCTAGAATACCACGCAAGAAACCCTTCCTGAATGCTGGTCAGCGACTCAAACGCCTAATTTGGGCCAGAGAACATGCCAGTTGGACAGCAGAACAGTGGAGTAAGGTTTTATGGAGTGACGAAACTCGCATATCCATTTTCGGGAGTCCATAAAACGTTACTCCACTGGTCTGCTGTCCAACTGGCATGTTCTCTGGCCCAAATTAGGCGTTTGAGTCGCTGACCAGTATTCAGGAAGGGTTTCTTGCTTGGTATTCTAGCCCACAGACCTGCTTTCAACAGCCTCCGACGTACTGTCCAGTCCGACACAACGACTCCAGCCTGAGCAAGTGACTTCAGCCAAAGCTACGACCCTCAGCCAGGATATTTTTGGGGATGGAAAACCATTCATTTTCAAACAGGGTGGTGCCCCATGCCACACAGCCAAGAAATGCCAGAACTGGCTTAAAGAAAAGAAGGTGAAGGTATTGGCTTGGGTTGGAAACAGCCCAGATCTCAACCCCATTGAAAACCTCTGGGCCAGATTGAAGAGGGCGGTGGCTGGCAAGAGACCATCAAACAAATTTTAATGGGAACTGATTGCGGCAGAAATTCACCCATGATTTCATATCATATCACGTACAGACCTTCAGAAACTTGTAGACAGCATGCCCAGAGGGTGTCAAGCTGTAATTCAGGCAGAAGGATATCCAACACGTTACTAAGAGATTACATGTACCGTACATGTAATCTCGTACTCAACCATCAGTATTACCTATAAATAATATCAACAATTGTCAAATAAGTGAAATATTTGTAAAATAAATGAACTAAGTATTTGTAAAATAAATAAACTCAATAAAAACATAAATTGAGCATGTTTCTGCCTTCATAACTATGACTTTCTATAGCAAAATACGCAAATTGGTAGGTGTTTCCACAATTTTGCTCGCTAGTGTACTTCTTATCTTCCTTCTACCTTTCATCTAACCTTACTTCTCATCTTCCTTCTCATTTTCCATCAAGCCTTACTTACTTCTCATCATATTCTCATCTTCCCTCTCATCTTCCATCAAACCATACTTCTCATCTTCCTTCCCAATTTACATCTAATCTCAATTATCATCTTCCTCTTGTTTTCCTTCTCATCTTCCTTCTCATCTTACTCAACATCATTATTCGCATCTTCCTTCTCATCTTTCATGTAAAGTAACTTCTTATCTTTCAACTAATCTTCCTTTCTCACCTTCCTTCTCATCTTAGTTATCATCTTCTTTCTCATCTTACTTAGCATCATAATTAACATCATAAAGTGCAAAGGCAATTTTAGCTGTACATAACCACCACCACCACCACCACCACCACCACACCACCACCACCACCACACCACCACCACCACCACCACACCACCACCACCACCACCACCGCCACCGCCATCCACAATCATAACTATCAGCATAACATTCATCAGCACCACCACATCCTCAGTCTCCAGTCCATTCTCCGCATCTTTGCCATGCCCCTCCTCCTCTTTCTTAGCATCATCAGTAGCTGAAGCATCTTCGCCGTATCACGTGACACATCGACACCGATTAAACCACACCCTGCTGTCTTATTCGACTACTTAATGTCTACACCCCACCGCTCCGCTTCCGCCACCTTTGACCTCCTCTGAACTCTGCTCTGCAACCCGACAGTCCATAGATTTTCGAAAGACGACGGCAATCCCATCGAAATTCAGGCTGAACAAAGTATGATATGAAAAGATTTTTAATGGAGATCACAATCCATGAGATACTCGACAGAAGAGGAAACGTTGATTGGGTTCCGCCGTCATATCTCTTCTTTCGATTGCTGTGTCAACTGCTGCAGGTGAAGATCCATAGGACCACGAAAGACTTCACTATCGCAATGAAAAACTTCTTGCCCAGTGATTCCATTGGTTGTCATACGATGTTTAGCCAATTCGATGAGATTAGTAAAGGCGCCTAATGATTTAGATCACCACCGAAGAATTTACTGGGTAGCAAATTGAGTAAGCTTATTGAGTGAGGAGACTGTGGCAGAGTGGGCATCGATTGGGAAACTGCCATGGCAGATTGGACATCGAGTTGAGAGACTGGGTGACAGATTGGGCATCGAGTTGGGAGAGTGGCATATTTGGCATCGAGTGGAAAGACTGAGTAAAGAAAAAACTTACTTATAGTGCATTTGACGCTAGCGTTACATTATTATCGAAGTTGTGCATTAATCTGCAACGGAGGTTATGGATTTAGGGCTATACGTAGCTTGTCAAGGTAACGTTTCTGGCTTCTTTGCTTACTTAAACTTTATTACTTGTTTACTTTGACAATTTTAAATTTCCTTCCATCTAATTCATCAAATATTATCTATGTAATGTATTGTTTTCGCAATGCAATATTTGCAAGTTAATCGCCTATTTCAGATTGCTCAAATTATGTCTCGGTGCTTTTATAATCCCTATAATGAGAACTTTTCAATTAATGATCAAAACATTCAATTAATCACTTGATTAAGGGAAGGTGTACTTCACGGCAAGACGCAAAGTGCAAAATTTTATCATAGGGTGAATCTATCAGATTCTATTAGATTCTATTAGAATCTATCCGAGTACAGAAATGAATAATTGTTTGTTTGTGCTCCTTGGCAACTATATAGAAGCCCTGTTTGTGCCTTGCTTTGTAAACGGTTCTAGAGTTTCCATTGAGGACGTTCGCCTGTGCAACAAGATGGCACGCCAATTTCTCATTCTGACGATCCTCTTGATAGGCTGTACAGGTATGAAAAGTTGAACGTATGTAATATGTTTTGTGCATTTAATTATTTCAAAGCTTTCTATGTCGATTGTAAATGTGAATTGTAATTAAGGCGAGGTTGTCATGAACAGGGTTATAATCGTAAAGTCTAAATTACTAAAGCGAACTTCTACAGCTCCACAGCTAAGCGCAGTGCACCAACCTATTCACAGTGAGTCTGCCCAAAGATACTAGGTGAAGATCCGTGTTCGGTTGCCATAGAGACCAGAGGGAATAGGATGCACAGGAGTTACTGAATCTTGTATTTGACAAGGTGAAGAAATATCAAATGGCGGAGGATTGGAAGGATCAGGGCGAGAAACTGTAGAAGATTTGGCTGCGATTTGTAGAAGAAAGTGGTGGAGTATTATTTCCTCACTGGTTCTAACCATCTACCGTTGCATGTTAGACTGTCTTGCTGCTGAAAATTCTTAACTGCGAGGCACATCGTGGAAAGTAAAAAAAACATACAAAGTCAACATTTAATCTATAATTATTCGTCCCAGATTGAACTGAAGACGGTAAGTTTTTTCCACAATATACTTATCACCTTGTAAGCCGGAACAATGATGATCAAAATCGACTTCTCCCTCCCTCCCTCCCTCCCTCCTTGCCTCCCTGCCTGCTTGCCTGCCTCCCTGCCTCCCTGCCTCCCTGCCTCCCTGCCTCCCTGCCTCCCTGCCTCCCTGCCTGCCTCCCTCCCTCCCTAAAATGAGTCGATCATATCGACTGACTTAAGTGAATGTTCTTGCGTTGATTTAGCTGCTCCATTTAGCTCCTTCTCTATAAAGTTTCTGGTAATTTTGATCCGTTAGTGCTATCTCTTTGTATTATAGGTTGTCTGTTCGCACGAGTTGTCGAGAATTCTGCGCCCAAACAGTGGGTGTTCATTCGATGTATCCCCCACCACCTCATCATCATCATCATCATCATCATCATCATCATCATCATCATCATCATCATCATCATCATCATCATCATCATCATCATCATCATCATCATCATCATCATCATCACATCATTTTCATCAACATCGTCGTCGTCGTCATAATCATTGCCTTCATCACTGCATTCGTCATTAGCTTCCTTACTGTTATTGATCTTTGCTTTCGTAGTTAACGATAATGCACAGTTCCTGCATCCATCATCGCTGTTATGTGACTATCATTGTACCATCCATGACTGTGCTAAGATGCTGAAGATGACAACGATGAGTTCTATGTCATCGTCATTACCACTGATATTCCTCTTTGCATCAGACTAGTAATGAAATCTTCAGCTTACTTACCAACTTGAACGCGTGTTGCGTGCAGCTGCTAGACTTATTGGTGGCATCTCAAAATTTAACCATGTCTCTCATTTTGTATGTGACGTACTTCACTGGTCGCCTGTTTCCAGTGCAGCGTATTGAATTTAAGAGTTTCGTTTTGGTCTGGCGTTGCCAATAATATTGTGGAATGTCTTTTTGGTTTTGCGCGATCTGTGCGACTCATTTCATGTTTGGCTGTGTTCGGAGATATCTTCGTTTATCTGCTATAGGGGTTAACCCTCAGGCTACCAAGGTTTTTTGCGACATCGGCTACCAAGGGGGTGGTTACCACCCCCCGGATTTTCGTGTTTGGTTTCAAATATCATATCATGTAATGCATCATTTGATTCAGCATTCATTTCTGAAAAGAATGGTATATTTAGTTATAAAATATATGAATGCGTCTCGAAATTATATAGTTTTTAACAAAGGCACAGGTCCATTTAACGATATCTGATATTATCCCACACAATTTGTACTTTTGGATAAAACAATATAAATGATGTGGGTTTTGAAAATGAACTATGTATCCAAGAATATTCTAAATATAATGAGGCTTAATTTTCAACAATACAAACTATTCCAAAGTCTGTTTTAGTGACAGGCAAAACCTAAAGGCGTGCAGCTTTATCAACATGAAACAAGAAATTATGTAATTTTTCCCGGCAGTCAAATACGTCAGTGGTCCTTGCAGTTATTGTAAGTTACTTTCATTGTTTTGTGCGAATGCTTCCTGCAAACCGGCTTCTTGAACACTTCACAGCACTGCTTTTACTCTGTTAGCATTCTGCTTCAACTGTTTATAGCCCTTCCCCATACCCAACCATATCGGTTTACGTTGTGATGTTGCATCAGCGATTTTCACACTGAAAAAGCGTATTATTATTTATTATGATCACTTCCGGTTTTCAAAAGACAAATAACTAAGCAAGCAAATATAGCCCTACAATCCCTCTAAAGAATGGCATAGTTGTTTCTCTTTCAGAAAGAATAATGAATACCTTTATAGTCGACAACAGCTAACAGCTGACGAGAGAAATTCCTGATTCCAAAAGTGGTACCTAGGCTATATCGGGTATAACTTTTTTTATGGTGTGGGATATCATCACTACTTTTACCTCAAAATGTGTGCAAATGGACCCCCTACAGCTACCTAAAATGTCAAAATTATATTCCATGTGCTAAAAAAATTTTTGCAGAAAAACGTAGGGGGGTGGTAACCCCCCCATTGGTAGCCCCAGGGTTAACTAGCTGTTCCTTTTGCATGCTCCTCGACAATTCAGCGTCGCGTTCATCGGTGGAACAGCCTCCAGTGCCGCCCTTATAGGAGCGTGCGAACCGTGCGGTCGCACAGGGCCCGCAACTTAGAGGGGTCCGAAAATGTCACAGAAAATTAATGTGAACAGAGCACCCTATTAATAATATTATAGTTTCGATTAAATCTTTTCTTTTGTCAATAAAATAAAAGACAATGCCCTCTATATCCCAGAATTCTCGTGTATAGTTAAAATTGTTTATTCGCACTAGTTAACAATCTACTGAAATAAAATGATTGGCAATGATAAACAATTTGACTTGTGTCATGGGGGAGGCTTACAGTATACCCTGCACGGGGCTCGAAATATCCTAAGACCGGCCCTGCAGACTCCCTCCAGATCTGCGCGTTGTCTACAGTCTCAGCCATGGATACTGCACTCACTTTCTAAAAACATTTGATAACTGCTCTTTTTCGAATGGGTTTGCGCTGGGTTTTGAACTAAGAGATGGTGGGAGGAGCTTCGGGAGAGACTACTAAAAGAAGGGCAGGACTGTAGAGAAGGACATGAGTGAAATACGTGAACGAAGGATTCAAATCTTTGTCGACGTCAACGGCCTTTGTTGTCATAAGATGTCCTTAAACTCTGGATCCTATGGAAGGACAATACGCATAACGTGTCATTATTATATCTCAACGTTATGTTCCCTTGCGTGTCACAAGGGAACAGTTGCACGATAGGTTACACGGTTAATGCAAATCAACGCTGGATAAGGCATTGCACTGTGTGCTCTTGTGAGTAGCATTCTTCGAGAGGTCCTACATAAATTAATGAATGAACGCTCACAAACGCAGAGGGCGCCAGTCTATGTCAGAGGTTTATATTCAAAGTAGGGACTAGGCCTAACTGTGTATATGACGCTGAGATGGAAAGTTCTATTATCTTTCAATTTCTTTTCGAAAACTCAATGACAGTTAATTTGTCAATAACTTTACTAAAAAAGAAAGGAAAAATAATTCCAAGTTATGAATCATGCTAGTTTTTCTTTTCTGTTTAATTAGAGAGTCTGTAGTGAAGCGCGTTTCGGCTGAATGGATGAAACTCTGTCAGCGAGGCTTCTGTGAATTGGTTGAGAACAGCATCTACTTCAACAAGTGCATGAAGAAGCACTGTCCGCCAGACCCTAAATGACTCCTCGCAACCGATGATAGATGTCGCTAATACCATTTGCAGGCAGACGGAATGTGGACTTGGCGAAGGAGAGGCGTTGCAGTTGTGTGTCATCGAGCGATGTTGTTAACAAAGACAAAATGACAGTCACCTCTGCCGCTTATGGCCTTAACGAATCTCATCGAATCGCAGAATAAAAGACCTATCTCAACATTTGTTTAATTGAGTTACAGTTTTGTTCAGTTAATACGCAACGGAGTTTTGATTGCATTTCTTATGCGATGATTCAACTTTCTTCTGAACCATAGATGCTTGCCTTTCTTGACCTGATCTGTTACGTAATCGTAAACATGTGCTGAACATGTCTTAGTTACTCATATATATGGAGTCTATTTCAGATTCATACACTTCGATAACTATTCTTCAAACACGTCTCTTATTTCTTCCGTTTCTCATAATGTTCGCACAGTACACTTCACATCAATATCAGCTTTTACCAAAAACTTTCAGAAGGCCTTATCTCGCACGTACAATTGCTACGTCAGCATCTTTAAATATCTGCTGATATTATGAAATCGCTCCACCAACGCCTTTCAATGACATTAGTTGTGCATAATGATTTGATTATACGCCTATTAGGCCTAAGCACCAATTATTCGGTGCAATTCTAATTAAGAAACCATTTCAACCAAGTGCAATTACATGCTACAAGGCACAAGATGAATATACATCCTGAGGTAATCTTCCATGAAACCTAACATCTCAGCCTACGTAATTCTCACCTTACTTCTCAATTTCCTTCTCATCTTCCATCAAATCTTAATTCTCATCATACTTCTCATCTTGCGCCTCGCCTAACTTCTCATCTTCCTTCTCACCTTCCTCCTCATATCATCAGAGCTTACTTCTCATCTTATTTGCATCTTCCCTCTAACCTTCCGTCAAACCTATCTTCTAATCTTCCTTCTGATCCTATATCTAACATCTATATCTAACCTTAGTTCTCATCTTCCTTCTCATCTCACATCTAACCTTACTTTCCTTCATTCGTCTCACCTTCCGTCTCTGTTCGGGAAAAAAAACAGAAATCCATTAGCATTACTCCATCAAAGACAATCTCCCTTTCAACTACTCAATCAAACTTTTCCAGCAGTCAACAATAATCTTGTAGTCAGCAGTTGTTTAGAAATATACAATAATTTCGGGATAATATTTTGATCAGATGAATTTACTCGGCGCAATAGAAGTTAAGTGACGTAATGGAAGAAGGAATGTATTATTAAAACATTGGGGATTTAGAAGATAGCCTGGAGTAGATAGGTGGACTTGTGTTTACCGTTGTAAGTGACGTATGGTATGGAGAATCCTGTGGCACTGTTTCCTGAATCCGTCTTAAAGTAAATCGAGAGATTTCGACTTCTGGCTGAAAAGGCGATCGGAGTCTCTTTAGACTCACAGGTTTCGTATGTCGTCAGTGAATACGGCGAAGCTATCGAAAACCAAAAGTAGAACACAGAAACCCATGATATGGATTGCAATGAATAAGAAAGGTGAGGATAATAAAAGAGGTGAAAATAATAAGATAGATGAAGATAATAAGAGAGGTGAAGATAATAGCAGTGGTAAAGATGTTGAGAGATGTGAAGTAATAAGAGAGGTGAATACAACAAGAGAGGTGAATAGAGGTGAAGATAATGGACCACAGAATTCGTTCATAATTGTCAAACCAGAGACCGATTTGGTAACTTAGTCTGTTAATTACTTACCTAAACACTTAACAGTAAATAATAAAACTCCTAAATTTTAACCTAGAGAAGTAACAGTGCTTGTTATTAGTGTGCATGAAACTGAGTCAGCCACCATGAGACATCTCCTCGTGACATGTCGATCGAAGATGAGTAAGTATGATCATCATGAGTACCTGACTGGCTCGTGACGAGTGATTAATATCCTCATGCATACCTGACTTTCTCATGACGAGTGAGCAGGGCTGTAGTCGAGCGTATACGCGGGTATACAGCGTATACTTACCTCTCGAGAAATTTGAGAGGGGACAGTCGGGGTTGTAACGCGGGTATACAGCGTATACTTACCTCTCTAGAGACCGTATACTCAGCGAATAACGAATTTTAAAAAAAGAGAGGTTTTCAGAGGTTTCGAAGGCGAATGACTAAAAAAAAAAAAAAAAAAAAAGGTCATCAACTTTTTTCAGAGACGAAATCGCAAAATGGCAAGAATTTTTTTAAGAATTCGTAAAAGTCAGAAATTTTCTTAGACGAATTCCTAAAAAAGCCGTGGGTTACGCCGGTGTTCACCGGTAGCGTGTACTCACCTCAAATTTTACCACTACAGCCCTGCGAGTGAGTAATATCATCATGAGTACCTGACTTTCTCATGACGAGTGAGTAATATCATCATGAGTAGACTACCTGACTTTCTCATAACGAGTGAGTAAGATCATCATGAGTACCTGACTTTCTCATGACGAGCGAGTCCCTGCATATGTCCTGTCCTGCCAGATAGATCTCTGGAACGACGACGAGGATCCTTCGACCTTTCTCTGGAGTGATCTTCCACGTACATTCGATGTTCGACGGATAGAGTCCAGGCCAGTTGGGACTCTGGATGAAGCCCTGTTCCGAATCCGTCTTTCCACTGCACGTTCGTTCTGAACGAAACACACAGACCAACGATTAAGCAACGGACTTACACAAAGCAGTATACATGGAACCCTGCTAGCATGCCCAAATGGGGCCCATAGCATCCATTAAACTTATCCCATATGGGCCCCATAGGCTCCATATGGGCCTAGTATAGAGCCCATCTGTGTCTCATCTATTGTTCAATAAATACTGGCAGGGAAGTTTACTACCGAGTCTAATGCAAAGGAGTGGGCACGTGACGCATATTGAGCACATTCTAACGGTCATATTTGTAAATAGAAATGGAAGTTAAGCTGCTCACTAGTTAGACGGATAGGAGACGAGTTATCTTTGGATAAGAGATAACGATCATTCTAAGCACGAAATCACCCTAATATCTTGATAATTGTCAGTTCTAGTGAGAAATGCCAGATATAGAACTCTTCAACAGCATTCGCTGATTGTTTGATCTGGCTTAACAAGGATACATCTAGTCATAAGGCAATTAATTCCGACTCTGTGCATTTGATGCTTAAGAACGAGGACACAGTGATGAATCTGAGAGATGAAGGCAGATCAATAGGAATTGGTTGGCATCGAACCAATTTCAACCAGTTCTCCTTTGACAGATGTTCGTTATAAGGTACTGTGGATGGCTAACGATTAACTTTGCAATCGGTGCTGCTAGTGGCGCCCTCTGCGTCAGTCTGAGTGTAGCCAGGACAATCGATGCAGATGTTCTGACCACCCATTGGCTGGTAGGTGTCACGTGAACACGGCTGGCATCTCTGCTCGTCCTTACCGTAAAAGTGACCCGACTGACATTTCTGTGTTAAGCAAGCATTAATAAAATTGATACTAAAACAACCAATCCATTTATCTAGAAATAGGCCCAATTTTCGTCAAATTTAAATTTGTAAGGAAATTACAATGGGAAGAAAATTGTCAAACTGATATATTTTTGACTCTGTGAATTACGGATTGCTGAGCTGTAACTTCGCCATAAACTCACGCACAGCATTCTTCCACTATTGGCGCTGTCTCTTAGGCTGTGCCCCGGCATAGATCTGTGTGAGCTCTTCCGCCCGGTCTCTGATTCAGTTGGTCGGCGTGCTCTTCGGTCTTCTTCCGGGGGAGAACTTTTAGTCCCTCGGGCTCGCTCCACAATTAGGCAACGCCGGGCTTTCTCTATAGCTGGGCCATCTATTTGGAATGGTCTTCCGTTAGAGTTTCGCCTTCTCCCCAGGGGTAACACATCTACGTTTTACAGGTTGCTCAAGTCTAATCTATATTGCCGTGGCTGGGCTGGGAGCGCTTCTGAGTAGGTTTCTTGAAGGTGCGCTATATTAAATTTTATGAATGAATGAATGAATGAATTGTCATCTCATCTGGATGACTTGAGATGAAGATGGAGCAATTAAGTTTAGGTTTTGTTTTCTTTATTCTATCGTTGATATTATGAATATTCATTGTTACTAGCAGCCTATCAATAATAATAATAATAATAATAATAATAATAATAATAATAATAATAATAATAATAATAATAATAATAATAATAATAATAATAATAATCTTTTCTTTAATTAAGCGCCTGCAAACGCACTGCGCTGTACAGTGATCATACATATAGTAGAAACGGCAGCCACGCAGGGCTCCTTACATACAAGTAGGCCTATTAAGTAGAAGCACGTGATAACAGTTTTACAGGAGTCGAATATAACTGCTTATGCGGCAGCCACATACGGCGCCAAATCACGGCCTACTATTCATTTAACCACCACCACCGCCTAGCGAGTGGAAGGCAGAATTAACCTTAAAGTAATGGATTTCTACGGGGTTCGATTTTGGTACCTTCAGCTCTTCACGCCAGTGTGTTATCCATTACTCTACGGGCCCTCAGGTCACATTTCTAAGCCAACTCAGTTGCTCCAGTCTCAATCCGTTCAAACTCAGATTCAAATTCATTTAACATGTTTTTCAAATCGTTTTCAAATAGTTGAATTAAATGAGAAGCTGTTACCAAATCAATTCTACTTTTCTCTAATGTACAACTTTGATGATAATGTAACACAAGTGATAACAATGCACTACAATTGAGCAATATTATAGTCCTTATAATGTCTTGTTATCGCGATGTCCTTATAATATCCTTTCTTCCATTTAATTTTAAATATTATAGTCCTTATAATGGTTTGCTTTCGCAATTTGCAAGTAAATTGTCGACTTCAGGGATATTTGATATTCAAGCCTCGGTGATTTTATCGTCCCTATGTGAGAACTTTTAAATTAATAATCAAAAATAACTGTTTGAATAAGGCGAGACGCAAAGTGCAAAATCTTATCATTGGCTGAATCTATTAAGGCACAGAAATTAATAATTGCTTATGCTCCCTTGGAAATTTTATATGTAAACCCTGTTTGTGCCACGCTTTCTAAACGGTTCCAGAGTTTCCACTGAGGACGTTCGACTGTGCAACAAAATGACAAGCCATTTTCTCGTTCTGACGATCTTCTTGCTATGCTGTACAGGTATGAACAGTTGAACGTATGTAATATATTTTATGCATTTTATTATTTTAAAGATTTCTACGTCGATTGTAAATGTGGATTGCAATTAAGGCGAGGGTGCCATGAACAGAGTAATAATCATAAAGTCTAAATTTCCAAAGTGAAACTCTACAGCTAAGAGCAATGCAGCAATCTATTCACAGGGAGGTTGTCCAAAGATACTAAGAGAAGATCCGTCTTTGGTTGCCATGGAGACCACAGGGATGACGATGCACATGAGTTTTGGCAAGGTCCAGAAAGATCATGTGGAGGAGGACTGGATGGATCAGGGAAGGGAACTGTAGAAGATTTGGCTGCGATTTGTAGAAAAAAGTGGTGGACTATTATTACTTCACTGGTTCACACCATATGCCAGTGCATGTCAAACCGTCTTGCAGCTGAAAATACTTAGCTGGGAGGCATATAGTGGAAAGTTAAAAAATATACATACGAGTAAACAGACAACATTTAATCGCCTTGCGAGCCGGAACAATAGTTCCTAATCGTCTGAGGATCACCAACGATCATCAAAATCGACTTCTACCTCCTTCCGTCCCTCCTCCCTCCATCTTTCCCGTAATTATGATTTGATCATATCAATTGGCATAAGAGATTGTTCATGCGTTGATTTAACTGTTTCTTTTAACTCCTTCTCTCTGGTGTTTCTGGCATTTATGTTCTGTAATTGTTATCTGTTTGTCTTGTAGGTTGTCTGGTCGCACGAGTTGTCGAGAATTCTGCGCCCAAACAGTTGGTGTTCATTCGATCTATCCCCTACCACCTCGTCATCAACACATCATTTTCGTCATCGTCATCGTCGTCATCGCCATAATCAACGCCTTCGCCATTGTATTCGTCATTAGCTTCTTTATTGTAACTGATCTTTGCTTTCGTCGTTAACGAACATCATTTTAAAATAATGAACAGTTTCTGCATCCGTCATTGCTGCTATGTGACTATCATTTTATCATTCGTGACTGTGCTAAGACACTGAAGATGACAACGTTGAATTCCATGTCATCGTCATTACCGCTGTTATTCTTCGTTGCATCGGACAAGTAAAGAGATCTTCAGCTTACGTAACAACTTGAACGCGTGTTGCGTGCAGTTGCTAGACTTCCTTGGGGGCATCTCAAAATTTGACCGAATCTCGCAAATTGTGTGTTACGTATACTTCACTGGTTGCCCATTTTCCGTGCGGCGTATTGAATTTGGGTCTGTCTTTACCAATTATTAGGGAACGCCCTTTATGCGAGCTGTGCAGCCTATTTCATGTTTGCTTGATCGGAGAAAGCTTCGTTTAACTGCTATAGGGGTGAACTGGTTGTGCCTTTTAGCATGCAGCGTCGCGCTTTTCGGTGGAACAGACTCCCTCTGGATCTACGCGTTGTCTTTGATACGGGCACCGCACTCACTTTCTAAGAACTTTTTGAAAGTGTTCTTTTTCGCATGGGTTGCGGTTTAGAAATGGTGGGAGTAGCTCGGGGAAGTCTATAAAAAGAAGGACTGGTCTCTAGGAAGGAAGAACTCCGCCATTGCACGTCTGTACTTTAGTTCCACGCAACGCCAGTCCCAAGCGTGGATGAAGGAGGAGGGCAACGCTTATGGTCTTTTTTATCAAACAATGTCATAAACTAAATTACTACTACTACTACTACTACTACTACTACTACTACTACTACTACTACTACTACTACTACTACTACTACTACTACTACTACTACTACTACTACTACTACTACTACTACTACTACTACTACTACTACTACTACTCCTACTACTACTACTACTACTACTACTACTACTACTACTACTACTACTACTACTACTACTGCTGCTGCTGCCGCCGCCGCCGCCACCACCACCACCATCACTACTACTACTACTACTACTAGGAAGGAACAGTAGTGTTACGACACGCACGGGAACAGCTGCACGATAGGTTACACGGTTACCACAAATAAACTCTGGATAGGAACATTACAACTGGCGATGAGGATTATCGACCGAAAAAGGAAAATTTGCAGCGTTTTGTTCATCTTTTCCCGAGTTTGACGTTGACGGTGAACTAAAGGATGGGAAATGTGGCTGTCTTGCTTCGAGAATATGTTAACCTCCATGTCAGGCATGTCTATATTTATAGACGATACCGTTTCACATGAGGGAAGGTCGAAGCCCAACTTGAGAAACTGCTTATGGAAATGATCAGAGAACCGACAAGTTGTCCCACACCTTGAATTTCACCATCAGGTCGAGTTGCATTCACATTTTCGCTACATCTCAACAACCGGAACTCACTAAGGCCTCTTCCATTACAAGCACCCACCTAAACTTCCAAATTTCGTGAATGTTTTCAGAATATTGACAGGCAACTTATTGGCGGAGTGAAAGGCATGAACACTTGAACATACTCGATATTCAAGATTACATACACAACTGGTTAATCCTATTTTAAAAACAGAGGACATATCACAAAGTATGCCAACGAGGTCTTGGAGACCGCCTTCCTTAACGCCAGTCCAGTGCAGGACTCAATGATCAGCCCGACCGCCTACATAGTGGGAGCTTCAGACCTACATCCAGTTAATAGTTTCAACGTGCTGGTTAAATACGCTGATGACACCTACTTGCCAGTAAGCTCTTATCACTTGAACACGGCGCTCGAAGAGTTCGTGCATATAACAAACCGGGCCAAGAACAACAACCTCAGACTTAACGCTTCAAAACGCGGTATTTAAAAGAGTTCAGATTAGAGGTAGGCTTACAATTCCTTCGATTATTCATGGGGCTGAGCGCGTAAAGTCTATGAAGATATTATTGGAGGGGGCTCACTCTACGATCGGATCTTGGGATGTACATGTAAACCCACCTGGATGAGACTCCGTCTTCTAGTGTCTCGTCTGTATGTGCTCTTAGAGTCCTCCGCTCACACGGTCTCGTCCTTGCCTATCTTCACGAAATCGCGTCGGCCACCACCGTGGCGCACATAATGTATGCCTCCCCGGCTTGGTGCGGATACAGTAACTCAATAGAAGGGAACAAAATATAACGTCTGGTCAACCGGATGAAACGCTGTGGCTTCCTCCTCGAATCAGCTCCAACAATGCTATTACCGATTGTCTTCTCCATGCCATCTATCTAAACACTGACTATATCTTCTGGGGTCTGTTCCACTCTAGGAGTCTAGGTAATACTAATAATAATATCCGCACCAAGGCACAAAATTTTACATTACCCCTTAAATCTGACCTCAAATTTTATCCCACGAGCCCTGTATAAGAATGCTTACTGACTTTTATATCCGGGTTGAAATCTCTGAAAACTTAACCAATTAGTTGCCTGTGTGTTCCAAGTTGCATCTCCGTCAGCTTGTAGTTTGCGATTAAAGGAACATTGATTGATTGATTGATTGATCAATTGAACATAATTGGCGATATCCTGGTGTGCGGAAGATCGCAAGAAGTATACCATCGTGCGTTAAATGAGGTCTTAAGCAGAAGAAGAGAATGTGGCTTGACTAGAGCCCTGCGCCGACGTCATAGTGTCGGCGGCGGCGCGCCGGTCATTTTGGGTCGGCGGCGGCGGCGCGCCGACGAACAAAAATCGGCGGCGGCGGCGCCCACGAAATGTCGGCGTCGGCGCGGCGCGGCGCGGCGCGGCGCGGCGTGCCCTAGTCAGAAACACGAGTCACTATAATAGTGATGAACAGCCGTTGGTCCCGTGACCAGTCAAGAGCGCCAAGTTCTCTAAAGCCACTCCATCACACTGATGCTCAACTACACACAAAGGGACTGAGAAAAAAGACACCTTCAGACATTTGCCTTACAAATATGAACATCCTTAATTGCACTGTACATCTGCATAGGTATTGGGAAATTGTAATCAGATGAAGCAACATGCATTTGCATATTGCATGAATACACTTGCATATGCACTGATACAGTATAGGCCTAATACGCCAAGTCACATGGCAGATGCCGGATAACAGCATCCTACCAGTGAGAGAGGCTGTTGTCAAGCCATGAAGTAAAATGTAAATATATACGTTTTCCGATGGTACCGTAATACAAAGGCTGAGTGGCCTCACCCCTGTTAATTTTTCAATGACTTTACCAGGTGGTCTGCTGTCAGTTTGAATTAGTGCCATGCCATTTATAGTCTCCACATGTAGACCATTGTTTGAAAAAGACCATTCTTGATACTATGCGTACCCGTACTAAGTCAAAACCAGCTAGCCGTGCTTCAGCACCTAATATTGCTGACACTCAAGCTGCTTGTGTAGAAATTTTATTCTGTCAAGGAATAAGAGTTTTCACAGTGACTGTAAGACCGGCAACAGAGAAAATTCTTTTATCTTTTGTTTATTATTATGTTAGTTCGTCTGTTTTTTCTTTCTTGTCAACTAGTAGGCCTACATCCCATTTCACAATCACCAGCATGCAAGTGAACTTATGTGTGCTATGCTAGCTGCAATAGTCAACATGCTCAGACTCGTTAACATCTTTACATTATATTATTTTAACAACATTTCTTCCCACGTGCAATCGTCTGCGGTTTGTCAGTTCGAATTGATATTAAACGAATGTATAATATAACACGAATTGGTGACATCATACGCTCATAGCATTGACGATACCAATTCGTGTTGCCGATCAAGTTTCTCAAAGAAACCCAGAAAATAAAATGAAGTATGTAAGTACAAGATGTCCGCTTCCATTTCGCACCAAGGCAACAATTTATCGCAATATCATGCAAAACATGAAAAATGCAACAATAACAATTAAGCATATCAAATTGGCATCGGCGGCGCGCCGACAGATTGTCGGCGGCGGCGCGCCGACAAACCAAAATCGGCGGCGGCGGCGCGGCGCGGCCGGCGCAGGGCTCTAGGCTTGACTCAATATAACTTCACGCATATACTCCAAGAGAAGGGGATAGACTAATGGTAACACTCATGGCCAGAAGAGCAGCAGGAGAGCAGCAGTACGCGGTTCTATTCCCTAAAGTTAAACCATGGCCAGGAGAGCAGCAGGAGAGCAGCATTACGCGTTTCGATTCCCGCAACCAACCTCGGGCGGGCGCCTTGTATGGCTGCCATAACGTGGATTTAGTTAAGATATTGATAATTGTACTGTCGTGTCTCAATGTAATCTTACTGCGTTTGTCGGTTTGAATTAATAAAGAAAAGTTTATTGTAACTATTATTATTATTTTATTTTTTTTGCCTCGAGGTAAAAATGATCCCTCAGGGACTTCAAGATTAGTAAAACTGAAAAGGGTCTGGACGGTTAGAACTCCTCGGGCTCGGACAAAAGGTTAGCAAACGTCCCGCAAACTGCAACAGCGTTGAAGCGTTGGATGGTCAGGGAAATACGTTGGAACATGTACGCAGTTTCGCGAAGGTCTAATGTTGAAAGGGCCAGATGTCTCCCAATGTCATTGATAAAAGACATGCTGGTGGCGTGCATGGGGCCCGGTGTTTCGAAGGCCAGCGGCACAAATTCGTATTCCTCCAGAAGAGCGGTGTATTTCGTGATTTTTCTTTGGGCCGCTATTTCCGTTGCCGGTGCTCTGATGGCGGTCGCCGAGACATATGACGCCGCCAAGGAATCTATCACCGTGGCGTCCCGTACGAGGCCACGGTATCAGCGTTAGACCGTCAGGTCTTTTGCCATCTGAGCGGACCAGTCCCGTCGGTTCCTTGCAACCCGGAAAAGCAGATTTTGTGAGGCTCCGGCAAATGACGTCGTTTAATGCACTGTCTTGCGATCCGTCCAAATCCCAGGGAGCAAGACAACCCGTGGGTACCTCTGGCACTGACCGTCGATCCACACCCGCACACGCGTGGTTCGCAAATGGCCGCGCCCAATCTCAGGCCAATTACAATCCTGCATCGTCGCTCAAACTAAGGCCACAGGAGGCGATCGGTAGCACGTGTAGCCAGTCACCTGCGAGCGGCGCTGAGACTGCCCAGAACCGTGCATGCTACACCGGGTCCACGAGGTATGCTTCCACCTCGGACACCTCCCGCAGGGTAAGCGGTAGGTCCCAGCCTGCCTGGGAACGGGACACGACGCTGTCCTCAACGCGGATTCCTGTCCTTCTCCCCCATTCCTCCAGATTGGTTAGATATTGAATGTCTGGCGCACCAGAAATGTCTCCAAGGATAGATGACTGGAGTTCGAGGGTGCCCGCGGCAGAGGCCAGAAAAGCGGGAAGTTCCAGCGAGGACACCCTACGAACGCCCAATCCGCCCATTTTGATGGGGAGAGTCGCCTGCTGCCACTGAGACGCCGTGAATTTGATATTAAGACAGTATGGCTTCTAAACAATCGTGGAGGCGTTGACGCACGGAGAACATCTCAGTGTGTACAGCAACTGTTATGATCCCAATGAACTACGCAGGAGCAGTAAAGCGTCTTGTCTGCCTATCAGCCTCAGTCGATCAAGTGCCCGGCCCAGCTCATCCCCTCGCTCCTCCAGTGCCATCCGGAGGGCATCCAAAGATAGGATCGGCGCGCCCAACAGCGTGGCGGAGCCCGGGGCGGTGCGGGCAAATTGTCTGAAGGCGTCGTGTTCGAACTCTACACCAGAAGGTGCGATGATCTCGTATTTTTTGCGATTTAGGCTCAGGCCCAGCTCCGCACACTCGCGTTCGATGGTTCCACGTCCGTTGCCACCACGTCCGCCGATCACCTCAGCGTGAGGTCATCCAGGTAGCCGATGGATATGGGCGATTGAAGCTCGAGAAAGATCGGTTGGAGTGGAAGGCAGAACAGAAAAGGTTCAAGGGGATCTCCTTGTTGGGGGCCTAGCTGGGACCAAACCGTGTAGCTGCCGAATTTAAGGCGTGACGACTCCTCGTAGGCAAGGTGGCAGAAAGTACCCAACTCCGGCACAAAATCGTCGACCGCGGACAGCATACGATCGCGAAAGAGGCAGTTGAATGCGTTGGAAAAGTCGATCTTAATTAAGACCTATCATCCCACGCGACCGACATGAAGCGGCGTACCGCGTGCACCGCAGCCTCCGCCCCTCCTGTCACACCGACACCCAGTTGTCTTGGAGGCAGATAAGCTGATACCCTGATGATCGCAAAGGCGTTAGCGCATTGTGCGGCCAGCCTGCGCCAAAGGTACCCGACCACAATCGGGCGCAGACCACCTGATCTTTTACTTAGTGCCAGAAGGGTGCCGCCAAAGAAAGTGGAGCGAATCTCTGGTGGACAGCAGCCTGTCAGAAGGAGGTTGGTGAAGGCCGCAACTGCAGCAATGAGCGCCGGCCCCGACTCAGCCGTGTAGACTAGTTCGATAATGTGCTGCTGGTGCAGTCCGTCTGGTCCCCCTGGTAAACCAGCCGGTAAAGTGCGGATCAAACGGCGCACTTCTGTCTCCGACGTTTGGAATGACTCCGTCGTTGGCACGAGGTGACCAGGCAGATGGTCCGGCGGGGGAGTAGGATGCCTTTTCAGCAGCTCATCGAAAGTCGCCTCAGAGACGGGGGCAGGCGTCTCGCCTGAGCATGGTATTCTCGCCGCTGCCCTTATGTTGCCGTCTTCTATTTTAGCCGATACCGTTGCTCTGATGGTATGTTCTTTACTTACTGTCAGCTGTTGAAATAGTCGTTAACTCTCTTCTTGATGGTGGCAGACAGATTGTGACGACAGCCACCTCTCGAAGGCTGTGCCAGGATGGTAGCTGCGAAACTGAGCAGGCACTTCCAGTTCCCCACTCGCTCGGGTGTCTGTATGATGCGGCTCAGGATGTTGGTAAATAAGACGCATATGCTTGGCCTGGCCGCTAGTTCAGATGGTTGCTTGTATTTTATTATTATATTATTATTATTATTTTATTATTATTATTTTTTTCCCAGAGGTACATATAATCCCTCAGGAATCAGATAATTATTATATCATATTAATAATAATAATAATAATAATAATAATAATAATAATAATAATAATAATAATAATAATATTATTATTATTACTATTATTATTATCATTATTACTATAATCATTATCTTCCTCCTCCTATTATCCTAGCACCTCTACGAAAGCTGTTTCATGTCGCCGAAGAAATCTTGTTTTACGATCCCTATATGCGAGAAATTATAATTTCATTTTAATATGCCACAACATTTTTTTAAAGTGTCCGTATTTCACATTCACTAAGGTGCACAATGGCGGAAATGGAAGGGGCAAAGGAGGGAGTAAAAATTGCGGGAAGGACATTGGATAATCTTAGATATGCGGATGATACAACACTTATGGCAAAAAGATAAGATGAGCTGATAGAATTAATAAGAAGGGTAAGGAGAGAAAGTGAAAAAGCTGGCTTATACTTCAACATAAAGAAGACAAAAGTCATGACAACAGCAGAATGGGATACTTTTGAGATTGACGGAGAAGAAATAGAGGTGGTAGAAAGCTTCACTTTCCTGGGATCATTGGTTGAAAAAGAAGGAAAATGTGATACAGAAGTAAAACGAAGGATTGCGATTGGGAAAGCTGCAATGATTGGACTGGAAAAGATATGGAAGGACAAGCATGTGAGCATAGATACAAAAAAAAGGATCGTGAGAGCCCTAATCTTTCCAACGGTTCTGTATGGTTGTGAGTCGTGGACAATGACAAAGAACATGGAGAAAAAGGTCAACGCATGTGAAAGAATATCATGGATAGAGAAAAGGACGAACGAATCAATACGAGTGGAGATTGGTGTCGAGAATGAAGAGTCATTAAAACAAAAGGCGACAAGATTGAAGCTAGGATTCTTTGGTCATGTTATGCGATCTGATGGGCTAGAAAAGGAAATGATGTTGGCTTGTGGTGAGGGGAAAAAAAGACGGGGTCGACCAAGGAAGAAATGGATGGATGAGATTCACGATGTAACTGGCATGAATTTGGAAGAACTAAGGGACCTGACTTCGAATAGGAAGCAATGGAGAATGTTTATCATGACGATCGCTAGAGCTCCAGAAGTTGACAGCACAAGGTGACAAGGTGAAGGTGCACAAAAATAATCCAAGCTGGTTCCACGTTTTCTGTAGAAAACGTAACGTAGAATAGCTATGGGGTGTGTTATGCCCCACCTCACCTCCAAAGGGTTAAAAGAAGGACCTAATTGTGTATACGCTGCTAAGATGGAAAGTTCTATTGTCTGTCAACTTCTGTTCGAAGACTCAACGACAGTAAATTTATCGACAGCATTACTAAAAAAGAGAGGAACATTAATTCCAGGTTATGAATTATAAAAAAGTTTTCTTTTCTTTTTCTGAATTAGAGAGTTGAAGGTGCAGCGACGCTACTGGGGTGATGAGAGGAGTACCTGCATTGAGATCCACTGTGTCAGGTACTTAGACAACAGGCGCTACCTCGAGTGCCTTCGTAAGTACTGTCCAGAGGCCATTTTTGAAACGTCTGGATAGTAATACCAACACATGGCGATCGCGTAAACCGGAAATGACGCCATGCAGCCGAGGATTGATATCAGTAATACCATTTGCAGGCAGACGGAATGTGGACTTGGCGTTGCAGTTGTGTTTTATCGATCGATGTTGTTAGCAGGAACAAAATGACAGTCACCTCTGCCGCTGATGGCTTTAATGAATCTTATCCAATCGCAGATTAAACGACCTATCGCAGCATTTGTTTCATTGAGTTAAAGTTTCGCTCAGTTAATTAATAAGCAACGGAGTTTTGATTCCATTTCTTATACCAGCGGTTCTCAACCTGTGGTTCGCGACCCCCACGGGGGTCGCCTTACGATTTGCCAGGGGTCGGCTGGAACCTTCAGAAATAAATAAAAAAGTTGTCAGCGTAGCTTCTTAATGTTTTCTTCTTATAAATCATAAGTAATGTTCAAACTTCAAATTTAGCAGCTATCACTGAATTTTGTAACTCTTAGGCCTAATTGTACAGTCATAGTACAATAAAAAAATATTAAACTTCAAGTAAACATTTCATTTATTAAATTTTACTTTTAAAAAATTTAAAAATTATTACCAACAAAAAATACAAATTGTTTTCTTGATTTTCTTATGGTAATAATTTATACATGATGCGTATGAATTATCAAATGGTGAGAAGTGAAATGCATCATAGTGGTAGCAAAAATGCGGTGAAGGGAGTAACCCATTAAATATTATTGTTGGGGGTCGCCACAACTTTGGAAACTTTATCAAGGGGTAGCAGCACTAAAAAGGTTGAGAACCGCTGTCTTATACGATGATTCAACTGTCTTCTGAACGAAATAGATTCTTGCCTCTCTTGACCTGATCTATTAAGTCATCCTAAACCTATGCTGAACATGTCTTAGTTACTCATATTAGGCCCCTATGTATGGAGTCTATTTCAAATTCACGCACTTCGATAACTATTCTTCAAACATGTCTCTAATTTGTTCCGTTTCTCAGAATGTTCACACAGTACACTTTACTTCAAAATCAGCATTTCTATAAAACGTCCAGAAGGCCTTATCTATCACACACAATTGCTACCTCAGCATCCTTAAATATCTGCTGATATCTTTAAATCGCCAACGCCTTTCAATACCATTTCCGGTGCATAGCAGTTTTTATTACACGCCTATTAGGCGTAAACACCCATTATTCGATGCAATTGTATTTTATAAATCTTCATTGAAACCAGGTGTAATTACATGCTACAAGACACACAGAGGAATTTTTGTATCCAAAGGTAATCCCAGACGGCGCAAAAATGCGACTCCATTCGGGAGCCCAGATTCTACAATCACACGCAGTCACAGGCAGTGACATACGTGTTATTCATTCATTCATTCATTCAGACAGAGGCGACGCCGCCTATATCTTTGGTGCGGCTTTTGCCGTCCAACTTCTTAAGGTGATACGGCAACAACATACCTTTGCCGTACCACTTTTCAAATGGTAGCACCGCCACTGCATTCAGAGGAATTAAATAGCGCATTGAGGCTAAAAGCAGATGGGGAGAGAGACAGAGACAGAGACATAGAGAGATACAGAGAGTGTCAGATACAGAGAGGGCTAGATATAGAGAGAGACAGAGAGTGACAGATACAGAGAGAGACAGAGAGAGAAAGAGAGATAGAGAAAGAGTGAGAGAGAGAGAGAGAGAGAGAGAGAGAGAGAGAGAGAGAGAGAGAGAGAGAGAGAGAGAGAGAGAGAGAGAGAGAGAGAGAGAGATTCGACGGTGAAGTAGGCTACATACACAGATGAGGATAAGGAAGAATTCAACGAGGAGATAGGATCATTTGGGTGACGTCAATGTCTCTCTCTCCCTTTGTATCTCTCTGTGACTGTCTGTCTGTCTGTCTGTCTCTCTCAGTCATTGAAGTCTTTCATTGTCTCTTTCTGTCTGATAATTCCTGGGTCATCTTACAGACGAAACTATCGAAGTTTTCACAATCTCTCAGTCTCTTTGTCATCCTCTGTCCGTGTGTCTGTATCTCTGTCTGTCTCTTCAATCGGAACTAAATGGCTTATTCCCTGGAATATTATGATACACGCCAATCTCTGTCTCTCTTTCTTTCTCTCTGTCTCTGTCTCTGTCTCTCCCTCTCTCCTCCATTGTATAACGCCAAAGTCTCGATGACATAAACACATCTCTCCATCCCTGCCTCTGTCTTTTTATATGTCATTCTCTTTCTATGTCTTTCTATGTCTGTCTGTCTGTCTCTCTCTCTCTCTCTCTATCGAATAAATCAGGATGATTCAGGATCGAAAGACATTGAGACAAACAGAAAGACAAACAAACAAAGGCAGACAGACAGACAGATAGAGGGCCCGATATTAACACAAGAGTAAATGACATGAATGGAATGACGTATAAGAATTTAAGTGTTTTCCTTGGGTCATATTATGGTACAAGACATAGGCCAACGGACATAGACATACGGACAGATACATTCAGAGATACAACCAGAAGAAGCGACAGACATACGGACAGATACATTCAGAGATCCTATTAGACGAACCATTCGAAACGATAGACATACGGACAGATACAGCCAGATATCCTAGTAGACGAACCATAGGAGACGGTAGACATACGGACAGATGGAGTCAGAGATCCAGGCAGACACACCTATAAAAGGAGAACTAAACATTATAATATTGTCATTGAAACATTAACGTAGACGGATAATCATGCAGAGATAAAAGGCCGTTCAGCTCAGAAACATAGAGATACAAAGACAGAGACATCGAGACGTAGGAAGAGACATACATAGTCAGAGACGAAGAGGGGAATCGCGTGTAAAATAGAACAGTCACATCGCATGAATAACATTGACACAGACTACAATAGAAATTGAGTTAGAATGGCAGGCAGAGAGAGAGAGAGAGAGAGAGAGAGAGAGAGAGAGAGAGAGAGAGAGAGAGAAAGAGACAGACAGACAGACAGACAGACAGACAGACAGACAGACAGACAGACAGACAGACAGACAGACAGACAGATAGACAAGTGCGCGTAGCATGACGCCATCATAGGATAGTTGGATTAGAAGAAGGAGAAGGAGGAGGACGAGTTGGAGTTGAAGGAGTTGAAGAAGGAGGATTAGGCCGAGGAATGGAGATCGTGTCGTGTGAATTGTGTGAGTGGCTTGTGTAAATATTCTCTCAGCGCACAGATCGGTCGAATGAATGGCGAGAGTGGCAGAGACAGAGATACACAGAGAATTAGACAGATAGGAAGACAGATAAAGAGAAACAGACAGACACTGGTAATGACATTCTGGTACAGTTGAGATATCGCTTAATATCGTCATCTCCTGAAGAAATCAATGACGATAGAAAGGAAGACGAAAGGGGAAGGAGAAGATGAAGAATATTACGACGACGAACTAAATAAGAAAATATAGAAGTATAAGATAGAGAAAAGGATTTGGGATTGACGACGATGAGGACGACGACGACGACGACGATGATGATGACAGTGATGACGATTATGATGAGGCGATTGGGCAGAAGAATCCACACAAAAGGAACCTAAGATGTGTATTTCACTTACGAAGAAACATACATCACCAGACAACACAGGGCAACAAAAAGACAAATCTTCCTTCTCATCTTCCGTCACATTTTCCTTCCCATCTTCCAACTCATCTTACATCTATTCTTACTTCTCATCTCTCTTCCCATCTTCCTTCTCATCGTCCTACTCATCTAACATCTAATTTTACTTCCTATTTTCCTTATCATATTCCTTTTAATCTCCTATCATAACTTACTTCTCATTCTACTTCTCACCTTACTTTTAATCTTCCTTCTCATTCTACATCTAATCTTACTTCTAATTTTCCTTCTCATATTCCTTCTCATCTCCTATCAAAACTTATTTCTCACCTTACTTCTCATCTTCTGTCAAAACTTACTTCTCATCCTACTTCTCACCTTACTTTTCATCTTCCTTCGCATTCTACATCTAATCTTACTTCTAATTTTCCTTCTCATGTTCTTTCTCATCTTCCATCAGACGTTATTTCTCATCATTCTTCCCATCTTATATCTAAAGTTAATTATCATTTTCTTTCTCATCTTTCGTCAAGACTTAATTCTCATCTTTCTTCTCTTCATACTCCTCATCTTCCTTCTCATCTTTCATCTTATTCTCATCTTCGCTCTCATCTTCCATCAAACGTTACTTCTCGTCTTTCTTCCCATCTTACGTTTAATCTTAGTTCTCATCTTCCTTACCATCTTGCATCCAATCTTGCTCATCGCTTTCTTTCTCATATTTCATCTAATCTTTCTTTTCATCCTCCTTCTCATCTTATACCTGACATTCCATTTAACTTTCCTTCTCATTCTCCTTCTTATCTTAAATCTAACATTCCTTCTCAGCTTCCTTCTCATCTGCACTCTCAAATTTCTTGTCATCTTCCTCCTCTTCGTATTGACGAACCTATTCTTTCGATCTGTCTCTGTTGAAAGATGGAGCTCCTCACTGATGTAAGCAAAGTAAAAAAGTAAAGTCTGTCCATATCCGCCAAGTGAGGCGTAGGTGAGGCGCTCATCTGCTTTTCTAAGCCCTTGAGCCGGCAATGGACGAATCCCAAGGTCCTGGACACGGGGCCAGTGATATCACAGGACTTGCCGTTTACTTCCCAGCTTACGCCGGTACCAAATTATACTGCATGGTCACAGAGGTACGGTGTGCGCAAACAACTTGCCCAAGGTCGTTGCACGGAGTCGAATCGGCGACCGCATGATCATTGACCAAACGCGTTACCGATACTCCACCGTGCAGCACGGGCGTCATTGATGTAGTGCACTTAAAAGACCGAGGTAAACGAGCGATCAGAATCAGCAGATGCTGTCTCCACCTCAGAGTTCCTCTGCTTCTACCTGGACCGAATGAGAGAGAGACTCAGCTCTACGTCTTTCTGTCTCCTAACCAACAAACGATTAATCGTTGATAGACATCCATAGAGGAGGAGGAGGCGGGTAGGTTTGAGAGGGAGCAGAAGAAGAAGAAGAAGGAGTAGGATGAGTATGCACTCTTTGACTATCACCCGACTTTTCTAAGGCTACTTGTCGATCGATGGATCTCCAGATGGTCAGCTCTTAATCGACAGCTCCGAGGGAATAATGTCATGGGCTGAGACAAAAGTTGAATGAATGGGGAGATTGACCTCGTGGGGTCACACGAAAGTGAATGCCATAGGAATCCCAAAGGAATGCCTAGGGAATGCCTAAGGAATGTCATAGACACTCCTAAGGATTAGGAATGACAAAAAATTGTATATGGAATGCCAAAAGAGGGGAAGAAGAAAAAAAGGAGGAGGATGAAGAAGAAGAGAAACAGGATCGACCAGACGATTTACATTAACCATCCCGCAACATCCAATTATATAAACTTCGCATCCATTCACCCACTCATCACCTTCCACTCCTCCTTTAACCATCCCCCGTTAGTTGCTGTTATGAACTCCTTTCAACCATCCCTGCCTTCTCCAAACTCGTTCAGTCTCTCTCTGTCTCTTTGCCTCTGTTCCTCTCTGGCTCTGTCGTCACTCAACGGAGTGAACTGAGAGAATATTCACGCGGACAAAAAGACGGACAGAAAGACAGACAGACAGACAGACAGACAGACAGAAGACAAACAGACATGCAGGTCCGTTGAGTGAAAAACATAGAAGGCCAGCCAGTCAGAAGGACTTAAAGGTATAGAAGAGAAGAATGAGAAAGACATGGACAGACAGAGAATCAGACACAGTCAGAAACAACCTGAAATAACTAAATGGCGGGGGTTGGACAGAGTTACTATCAATCTGCCTCCGCCTTCGTATCTGAGATGAGATGCCAATCTCTCTCTCTCTCTCTCTCTCTCTCTCTCTCTCTCTCTCTCTCTCTCTCTCTCTCTCTCTCTCTCTCTCTCTCGCTCTCTCTCGCTCTCTCTGCCTCTCTGTCAATCTATTTCTCCGCCTGCCTCTCGTTTCCCATCTGCTCCGCCGGTCAATAAGTTCACCGACCTGTGCCACTTGATTATATAGCGCCCTTACCAGCAGATCGGATCATCATCGTACATCGGCCAAATCATATTTATAGCATACTTGGTCTCGGACAAATGGCTGGCTGTCGGGAAAAGAGATGCGCATGTTTTGCTAGTCTTCAGGTGAATGGTTGTTGAGCTGACGTAGAAACTCAGAAAAGACTACTTGAGTGGGGAGACTGGGTGGCTGTTTGGGCATCGAGTGGGGAATCGTGGAATATTGGGCATCGAGCGGAAAGACTGGATAAAGAAAAAAATTATTTTTGCGTAGTTTTTTCCGCTTGTGTTACATTACTATCGAAGTTGCACCGCAATCTGCAAGGGAGGTTATGGATATAGACCTATACGTAGCCTGTCGAATTAAAACGTTTCTGGCTTCTTCGTTTTCTTAAACTTTATTACTTGTTTACTTTGATAATTTTATATTTCCTTCCATCTAATTCATCAAATATTGTCCTTATTATGTCTTGTTTTCGCGATGACTACCTTTGCAAGTCAATCGCCTACTTTAGATTTCTGACATTAAAGCATCGGTAATTTCATTGGACCTATGTGAGAACTTTTAAATTAATAATCAAAAATATTGAATTCAGTATTGTTGATTATTGATAAATTAGATGCAAGAAAGAATAAGCTTATAAGGGCATCGCAAAAACAAGATATTATAAGGACTGTAATAATATTGATGAAAAGACCTTCCTTAAGGCGAGACGCAAAGTGCAAAATTTTGGCATAAGGTGAATTTATCAGAGTACAGAAATGAATAATTGTTTGTTTGTGTTCCTTGTCAACTATATAGAAACCCTGTTCGTGCCACGCTTTGTAAACGGTTCCAGAGTTTCCATTGAGGACGTTCGCCTGTGCAACAAGATGACACGCCAATTTCACATTATGACGATCTTCTTGCTATGCTGTACAGGTATGAAAAGTTGAACGTATGTAATATATTTTATGCATTTTATTTATTTTAAAGCCTTCTATGTCGATTGTAAATGTGGATTGCAATTAGGGTGGTGGTGTTATGAACAGGGTAGTAATCATAAAGTCTATATTTCCAAAGTGAAACTCTACAGCTAAGAACAATACAGCAATCTATTCACAGAGAGGTTGTCCAAAGATACTAAGTGAAGATCCGTCTTCGGTTGCCATAGAGACCAAAGGGATAAGGAGCACTGGATCGGCTAAGTGATCAAATCTCGTATTTGGTGAAGAAAGATCAAATGGTGAAGGATTGGATGGATAAGGGCAGGAAGTTGTAGAAGATTTGGCAGCGATTTGTAGAACAAAATGGTGAAGTATTATTTCTTCTCTGGTTCACACCATCTGCCACCTGCACTATGTCAAACCCTCTTGAAGCTGAACATATTTAACTTGGAGGCTCATAGTGCCAAGTTTAGAAAATACATAAAAAGGCAACATTTAATCGCCTTGCCAACCGGAGAAATATTTGCTAATCGTCTGATGCTCAAAATCGACTCCGTCCCTCCGTCCCTCCGTCCCTCCGTCCCTCCCTCCGTCCCTCCCTCCCTCCGTCCCTCCGTCCCTCCGTCCCTCCGTCCCTCCCTCCGTCCCTCCCTCCCTCCGTCCCTCCCTCCGTCCCTCCCTCCGTCCCTCCGTCCCTCCGTCCCTCCGTCCCTCCCTCCCTCCGTCCCTCCCTCCCTCCCTCCCTCCCTCCCTCCCTCCCTCCCTCCCTCCCTCCCTCCCTCCCTCCATCCCTTCTTCCCTCACCCGCACAATTGTGAGTCTTTCATATCGATTGGCTTAAGAGAATGTTCATGCGTTGATTTAACTGTCACTTTTAGTTCCTCCGTTCTGGAGTTTCTGGTAAAATATGATAACAGTGATTGTTATCTGTTTGTTTTGTAGGTTGTTTGGTTGCACGAGTTGTCGAGAATTCTGCGCCTAAACAGTTGGTGTTCATTCGATGTATCCCCACCACCTAATCATCATCATCATCATCATCATCATCATCATCATCATCATCATCATCATCATCATCATCATCATCATCATCATCATCATCATCATCATTCATCACATCATTTTCATCAACATCATCATCATCATCATCATCATCATCATCATCATCACATCACTTTCGTCATCATCAACATCGTCGTCATCGTCATAGTCATTGCTCATCATTGTTTTCGACATTAGCTTCTTTATTGTAACTGCATGATCTTTGCTTTACCGTTAACGAACATCATTTTAATGATAATGAACAGTTCCTGCATTCATCATCGCTGTAATGTGACCATTATTGTATCATTCATGACTGTGCTAAGACACTGAAGATGACAACGATGAATTCCATGTCATCGTCATTACCGCTGTTATTCTTCGTTGCATCGAACAAGTAGGCCTAACTAAATCTTCACCTTACTTGCAATGGTTATCAATCAATCAATCAATTTATTGTTCCCAAAACAAAATGAACAACATGAAACTACAGTAAATAGAATTTCACAAACATTGTACAGATTATTACAGAAGTTTATCTATGAAGAGATGATATGAGGGAGCAAAGGGCACACCCGAAGGGAAAAGTCCCGCTGAATAGGGGCCTACTTGCGTTAACTGTATAGCAAAACTTGCAAATTATTTTCGAGAACTAAAGGGACGGCAGGGGAATTCCATCCCCACTCAACTAAATCAAGAAAATGAAACAAAACCAGAAAGAACCAAAAAAATCAAGTGCTAACAAAACTAAGCACCGTTATGAGAACACAAGAACAACAAGGCACTGCCAAGACAGAGATCATTTAGTATAACAAGCATTACACCTTGTAATTGTATCAGGCAGTACACTTTAAATTGGATAAGGGGCAATCAATAGAATGGGATATAGCACTAAGAGCTACATGACACTACTCATTGCTTGTGCACGGAATCAGGTGTTTAAAATGAACGAGGCTCCTATAGCCTCACGAATGACCAATGGAAGATTATTCCAAACGAGAGGACCTTGGTATTTAATTGAGAACTTACGCAAGTTGGTTCTTGCGAAGATGCATGAGTATTCTCTGTTGCTTCTAGTGTCATTGATTGGCATAATTGGGTTGAAATAGGAGAGAAAAGCCGGTCTTTGTAAAAGTCTTTTCTACGTTTTGGATTCTTGAGCTGTTGAAGACCGAGAATGGTTCGCCATTTCATTGCCGGGCGTTCAATGAGTTTCCTGGTATTCCGTCACAGACGGATAACACCATATCATCCGAAGGCGAACGGGGAGTGCGAACGGTTTATGAGGAACATTGGTAAGACAGGCATATCGCCTACAGTATGGGGTTATAAAACAACTGCAGACATTTTAAAGAAACTATTGACCCACTCCTCACTCAACGCTTTAGAAGGCGCTTGCGGATCTGTTGTTCTTAGAGTCGTTTCGGACAAGGTTCCCTGAAAAAAAACGGTGCAAAGGAATAACACAAATCTAATCTCAGGGGAAAAGATCAAGAAGGGTCGAAAGATCGTATGAAACACTATACTTATCATCGAAGGAGGGCAAGAGTGGGGGATCTGTCGGTAGGAGATTAGGTCCTATAGTCGACAAGCTACAAGGAGCCACCATTTGATCCTGATCTGTTTACAGTGGCCTCCTTAAGAAGGGTCAATGATAACGGTAGAAACAAGGGGAAAACAAATGACAAGAAATGCATCCTTGTTCAAGAGATACAACCATTCGATGTCAGCTCCAACCAGGAACTCAACGTGGAATGATGCAGATGATGAGGTGGTTGAAAACGTGGTAACAGCGGAGGATCGAAAATCGGTGATGTTAACCAGTCGCAGTCGTTCAAGCATCACCCGAGAAAGATGACTCACAACCTTCATCTGATGGACAGATGCGGAAACACAATCTACCCGTTCCTCTTTCGAACTCTGTTCCTGTTTCGAATTCTGTCTTTGAACCTGAATTATGTTCTAGACGCAACCCCGAAAGACAGGACAGGCACCATCCATCCCGATTGCAATATTGTGGTTTTAACATACCGCCGTTAGATGACTATGCATGGTGATAGCCTAATGTGGGGAACATATTTTGGCTCTAGTAGATGATTTGCCTCAGTAGACTTAAGTGTTTTTGAAGACTGTAAAAAGAAGGGCGGTCTCTAGGGAAGGACATTACTGAAAATACATGGCTGAGTAATTCAAATCTTAGGAAATTAAGAATTAAATTAAAAGTAAGAGCTTGCTGTGTACATGCCACTAAGGTGGACATTTGTATTATCTGTAAATTTATTTGCAAAGACTCAACGACAGTAAATTTGTCAATAACTTTACCAAAAAAAGAAAATAATACCTAGCTTTGAATCATGCCAGTTTTCTATTTGTCTAACTAGAGAGTCTATATCGAAGCGCATCTGGGCTGATGAGGGGAGTGAATGTATTGAGACCTACTGCTTCAAGTACTTGAACACCAAGCACTACGTCAAGTGCCTCCAGGAGTACTGTCCAGAGAGCGTTGTGGGTATACCAAAAGGTTAACCGGTAATGACGTCATGCAACCGAGGATAGATGTCGCTAATACCATTTTCAGGCAGACGGAATGTGGACTTGGCGAAGGAGAGGCGTTGCAGTTGTGTGTCATCGATAGATGTTGTTAACAAGGACAAAATAACCATGACCTCTGCCGCTTATGGACTTAACGAATCTCATCCAATCGCAAATTAAACGATTATCTCAACATTTGTTTCATTGAGTTAAAGTTTTGCTAATTTAATACGCAACAGAGTTTTGATTTCCATTTCTCATATCATGATTCAACTGTCTTTTGAACTATAGATGCTTGTCTTTCTTGACCTGATCTGTTACGTAATCTTAAACCTATGCTGAACATGTCTTAGTTACTCATTATTATGTATGGAGTCTATTTCAAATTCACAAACTTCGCTAACTATTCTTCAAATACGTCTCTACTTTCTTTCATTTCTCATAATGTTCACACAGTACACTTTACTTCAAAATCAGCATTTCTATAAAACGTCCAGAAGTGCTTATCTATCACATACAACTGCTACCCCAGCATCGTTAAATATCTGCTGATATCTTTAAATCGCCGCGCCAACGCCTTTCAATACCATTTCCGGTGCATAATAATTTAATTACACGCCTATTAGACCTAAACACCCATTATTCGATGCAATTGTATTTAAAAAATCTTCATTGAAACCAGGTTGTGGGGCGTGGTGGCTCAGTGGTATAAGTTCGGCGCCTTGTGACCTGAGGGTTGCAGGTTCGAATCCCACTCTAGCCGCTGCGTACGGACCTTGGGCAAGTCCTTCACTCGCAATTGCTCGTGGCGCTTCGGCGTGAAAATTCCGGCACAGTATCAAATGCTGTAGTCGGGGGCGCCTCTGAGTAGTAGTAGACTTGAGGAGGCGCTATAGAAATATCTGAAAAATAAATAAATAAAGGTGTAATTACATGCTACAAGACACACAGAGGAACTTTTGCATCCAAAGGTAATCCTAGACGGCGCAATAATGTGTCGCCATTCGGGAGCCCAGATTCTACAATCACACGCAGTCGCAGGCAGTGACATATTAAGTGTTATTCATTCATTCATTCAGACAGAGGCGACGCCGTCTATGTCCTTGGTGCGGCTTTTGCCGTACCACTTCTAAGGTGGTACGGCAACAACATACCTTTGCCGTACCACTTCTTAAGGTGGTACGGCAACAACATACCTTTGCCGTGCCACTTCTTAAGTGTTTTCCTTTGCCGTACCACTTTTCAAATCGTAGCACCGCCACTGCATTCAGAGGAATTATATAGCGCATTGAGACTAAAAGCAGATGCGGAGAGAGACAGAGACAGAGACATAGAGAGATACAGAGAGTGTCAGATACAGAGAGATATAGATATAGAGAGAGACAGAGAGTTACAGATACAGAGAGAGAGACAGAGAGAGAAAGAGAGAGACAGAGAAAGAGAGAGACAGAGAGAGAGATTCGACGGTGAAGTAGGCTACATAGACAGATGAGGAAAAGGAAGAATTAAACGAGGATATGTGATCATTTGGTTACCAAGAGTTGAAGTTAATGTCTCTCTCCCTTTGTATCTCTCTGTGACTGTCTGACTGTCTGTCTCTCTCTCTCAGTCATTGAAGTCTTGCATTGTCTCTTTCTCTCTGATAATTCCTGGGCCAACTTACAGACGAAACTATCGACGTTTTCACAATCTCTCAGTCTCTTTATCATCCTCTGTCTGTGTATCTGTATCTCTGTCTGTCTCTTCAATCGGAACTAAGTGGCTTGTTCCCTGGAATATTATGATACACGCCAATCTCTGTCTCTTTCTTTCTCTCTGTCTCTGTCTCTCTCCCTCTCTCCTCCATTGTATAACGCCAAAGCCTCAATGACATAAACACATCTCTCCATCCCTGCCTCTGTCTTTTTATTTGTCACTCTCTTTCTATGTCTGTCTGTCTGTATGTCTGTCTCTCTTTCTCTCTCTCTATTTATCTCTGACTGTCTCTATTGGCCCATTAAAAAAATACTCCAGTGAGTTAAGGAATAAATCAGAATGATTCAGGATCGAAAGCCATTGAGACAAAAAGAAAGGCAGACAAACAAAGGCAGACAGATAGAGGGCCAGATAGTAACACAAGAGTAAATGACATGAATGGAATGACGTATAAGAATTTAAGTGTTTTCCCTGGGTCATATTATAGTACAAGACATAGGCCAACGGACATAGACATACGGACAGATACATTCAGAGATACAACCAGAAGAAACGACAGACATACGGACAGATACATTCAGAGATCCTATTAGACGAACCATTCGAAACGACAGACATACGGACAGATACAGCCAGATATCCTAGTAGACGAACCATAGGAGACGGTAGACATACGGACAGATAGAATCAGAGATCCAGGCAGACACACCTATAAAAGAAGAACTAAACACTATAATGTTGTCATTGAAACATTAACGTAGACGGATAATCATGCAGAGATAAAAGGTCGTTCAGCTCAGAAACATAGAGATACAAAGACAGAGACATCGAGACGTAGGAAGAGACATACATAGGCAGAGACGAAGAGGAGAATCGCGTGTAAAATAGAACAGTCACATCGAATGAATAACATTGACACAGACTACAATAGAAATTGAGTTAGAATGGCAGAGAGAGAGAGAGACAGACAGACAGACAGACAGACAGACAGACAGACAGACAGACAGACAGACAGACAGACAGACAAGTGCGCGTAGCATCTGAGATGAGATGCCAATCTCTCTCTCTCTCTCTCTCTCTCTCTCTCTCTCTCTCTCTCTCTCTCTCTCGCTCTCTCTCTCTCTCTCTCTCTCGCTCGCTCGCTCTATCTCTCTCCCTCCCTCTGCCTCTCTGTCAATCTATTTCTCCGCCTCCCTCTCGTTTCCCATCTACTCCGCCGGTCAATAAGTTCACCGACCTGTGCCACTTGATTATATAGCGCCCTTACTAGCAGATCGGATCATCATCGTAGTAGTAGTAGTAGTTTCAGTTTAACGACGCTGTGTCATTCATAGCAAAGATGATTAGCGTCGCCCTCCTCCTTAATCCAGGCTTGGGACTGGCACTGTCAAAGTACGAACAGTGGCGGAGATCATCATCGTACATCGGTCAAATCATTTTTATAGCATACTTGGTCTCGGACGAATGGCTGGCTGTCGGCAAAAGTGGATGCGCTTGAATTGCTGATCTTCAGGTGAACTGTTGTTGAATTGACGAAGGAACTCAGAAAAAACTACTTGGGTGTCAGATGGGGAGAATGGGTAGCAGATTGGGTATTGATTTGGGAGACTTGGTGGCAGATTGGCTATTGAGTGGGAATACTGAGTTGCAGATTGGGTATTAAGTAGGGAGACTGGGTGGCAGATTGGGCATCAAGTGAGAAGGCTCGGTGGCAGACTAGGTATCGAGGGGGAGACTGTTTGGCAGTTTGGTTATCAAGTGAGGAGACTTGGTGACAGATTGGGCATCGGGTGCGGAGACTGGGCGGCAGATTGGGTATTGAATGGGGAGACTTGATGGCAGATTGGCTATTGAGTGGGGAGACTGAGGGACAGATTCGGCATCCAGTTGGGAGACTGGGTGGCAGGTTGGGCATTGAGTGGGAGACTGGGTGGTAGACTGTCATTGAGTCGGAAGACTGGGTGGCAGATTGGGTTTGGAGTGGGGAGACTTTTTAGTAGATTGGACGTCGAGTGGGAAGACTGGATGGGAGGTTGGGTATCGAGTGGGAAGACTGGGTGCCAGGTAGGGTATCGATTTGGAGACTGGGTGGTAGATTGGGTATCGAGTGGAAAGACTGGGTGGTAGATTGGATATCAAGTGGAAAGGCTGGGTGGCAGATTGGGTATCGAGTGGCAGATTGTGTGGCAGAATGGATATTAATTGGGGAGACAAGGTGGCAGATTGGGCATCGAGTGGAAAGACTGGATAAAGAAGAAAAACTTATTTTTGCGCATTTGGCACTTGTGCTACATTAATATCGAAGTTGCACTGCAATCCGCAAGGGAGGTTATGGATATAGACCTATAGGTAGCCTGTGGCTTCCTTGCATACTTAAATTTTATTACTTGTTTACTTCGATAATTTTTAGATTTCCTTGCATCTAATTCATCAAAAATAGTCCCTATAATGTCTTGTTTTCGGCATTTGCTAATAATTTGCCTGCTTCAAATATCTGACATAAAAGCCTCGGTGATTTTATAAGCCCTATATGATGACTTTTAAACTAATAGTCAAAACATTCAGTTAATCACTTTATTCAGGGAAGATCTACCTTTAGGCGATACGCAAAGTGCAAAATTTTATCATCGGCTTAATCTGTTAGAGTTCATAAATGAATAAGCTTAATTGTTTGTTAGCGCTCCTTGGTAATTTTTTTTAAAATCCTGCTTGTGCCACGCTTTCTAAACGGTCACATAATGTCACATTTTTAGCCACCTCAGTTGCTTCATTCTGAATCCGTTCAAACTCAGTTTCAAATTAACCTCGCATGTTTTTCATATCGTTTTCAAATAGTTGAATTAAATGAGAAGCTGTTACCAAATCAATTCTACTTTTCTCTAATGTGCAACTTCTATGATAATGTAACACAAGTGATAACAATGCACTACAATTGATCAATATTATAGTCCTCATAATGTCTTGTTTTCGCGATGTCTTTATGTCCTTTCTTGTATCTAATTTATCAGTATAACAGTCCTTATAATGGTTTGCTTTCGGCATTTGCAAGTTAATCGCCGACTTTAGATATATTTGGTATTCAAACATCGGTGATTTTATAAACCCTATGTGAGAACGTTTAAATTAATAATCAAAAATAATTGTGCTGGAATAAGGCGAAACGAACAATGCATAATTTTATCATCGGCTGAATCTACTAGAGTACAGAAATGAATAATTGTTTGTTTGCGCTCCTTGGCAACTATATAGTAACCCTGTTCATGCCACGCTTTCTAAACGGTTCCAGAGTTTCCACTGAGGACGTTCGCCTGTGCAACAAGATGACACGCCAATTTCTCATTATGACGATCCTCTTGATAGGCTGTACAGGTAAGAAAAGTTTAACATATGTAATATATTTTATGCATTTTATTTATTTTAAAGCTTTCTACGTCGATTGTAAATATGGATTGCAATTAAAGTGATGGTGTCATGAACAGAGTAATAATCATTATATTCTATATAATATTATCTAAACTGAAACTCTACAGCCAAGAACAGTGCACCAACCTATTCACAGAGAGGTTTTCCAAAGATACTAAAAGAAGATCCGTCTTCGGTTGCCATAGAGACTAGAGGGATAATTGCAATTGCGGCTGAAAATATTCAACTTGGACGCACATTTAATCGCCTTGCAAACCGGAGAAATATTTCCTAATCGTCAGACAATTAGGAAATATTTATCAGGTTTGCAAGGCGATTAAATGTCTTTTTATGTATTTTCTAAAGTATTCACTGTGTGCGTCCAAGTTAAATATTTTCAGCCGCAAGACGGTCTGTGCAGAATTATCCCTCGCGCAATTGTGAGTCGTTCATATCGATTGGCTTAAGAGAATGTTCATGCTTTGACTTAACTGTTCCTTTTAGCTCCTCTCTCTCGCGTTTCTGGCAATTATGATCATAGAGTGTAATGACTGTCATCTGTTTTTTTGTAGGTTGTCTGGTCGCACGAGTTGACGTGATTTCTGGGTGGGTGTTCATTCGATGTATCCCATACCACCTCGTCATCATCATCATCATCATCATCATCATCATCATCATCATCATCATCATCATCATCATCATCATCATCATCATCATCATCATCATCATCATCATCATCATCATCATCATCATCATCATCATCATCATCATCATCATCATCATCATCATCATCATCATCATCATCATCATCATCATCATCATCATCATCATCATCATCATCATCATCATCATCATTGTCATCATCATCATCATCATCATCATCATCATCATCATCATCATCATCATCATCATCATCATCATCATCATCACATCATTTTCGTCATCGTCATCGTCGTCATCGTCATAATCAACGCCTTTACCATTGTATTCGTCATTAGCTTCTTTATTGTTATTGATCTTTGCTTTCGCCGTTAACGAACATCATTTTAATATAATGAACAGTTCCTGCATCCATCATTGCTGCTATGCTGCCATTAATTGTACCGTCCATGACTGTGCTAAGACACTGAAGATGACAACGTTGAATTCCATCGCATCGTCATTAATTCTGTTATACTCCGTTAGCACCGGACAAGTAAAGATATCTTCAACTTGCTACTAGTTTCTTTTATAGCGCAGCCGGAACGTGTGTTGCGTGCAGTTGCTAGACTTCATTGGTGGCATCTCGCATTTTGTGTGTGACGTACTTAACTGGTTGCCTATTTCCCATGCAGCTCATTGAATTTAAGAGTTTGACATTGCCAATAATAATTATTGTGGAATGTCCGTTGGTCTCTGGTCGGAGATAACTGCTTATGGACTTTTGGCGTCATGGAACAGGGAAACTCAGTTGTTTCTGAACGACGATCATATTCAATATATCTGTTCTCCGTTTTGGGTTCTGGAAATGTTGAAGACCGAGAAGGGAAATGACAAGGTTCCCTGAAAGTGACGGTGCAACGGAGGAAGACAAATCTAATCTGAGGGAAAATATCAAAAAGGGTCGTATGACAAACTATGCTGATCATCGAAGGAGGGCAAGAGTGGGCGATCTGTTGGTTGGAGATTGAGTCCTCAGTCGACAACCTACGAAGAGCCACCATTTGACCCTGATCTGTTTAGGGGTCATTGATAACTCGTTGTGTATACGAAGGGGTAAACAAATGGCAAGAAATGAATCCTTGTTCAAGAGATTCAACCAATTGATGTCAGCTCCAACCATGAACTCAATGTGGAATGATGCAGACGGCAACACAATCTAACCGCTCCTGTTTCGAACTGTTTTCCCATTTCGAATTCTCTGTTTGAACCCGAATTATGTTCTTGACGCAACCCCGAGAGACTGGATAGACGTCATCCACTCCGATTGCAATATTATGATATGACATACCGCCGTTAGATCTATGACAATGGTGATAGATTAATGTGGGAAACAAGAAAAAAACTTTCTTGACCTGTTAAAAAGAAAATACATGACTGAATAATTCAAATCTTAAGAACCTTGCATTGGGTGCACTTCTGAGTGGTCATCTTCTAGAGGCCCTATATAAATGAATGAATGAAAGCTTAAGAACAAAGGTGCTCCAGTAGGGTGGTCCACAAAAATAAATTTCAAGCTAGAAGCCAGGACACCCTCTCAGTTTTTTAGACCTGTCAGTAGTATTATTGAGACAAAATTTCAGCTTCCTATTCCAACTAGAAGACGGTGCTCAATGACATATAAATATTACCATATAGTAGTATTTGCTGTAAATCTTGATGCCGTATAACTTGGTCAACATTTGTCATGGGGATGAGCTTGAAATAGTTTCTGCTGTGTTATCATACTTACTTACTTACTGGTACTTGGAATAAAAAAAGTGTACAGTTCTTGTTGAAGGTCATGGTGCCCACTTCCTGTATTTTTGGCGGACATGTTTTCAGAAGTGAATTTTTACATTACAATTGCTGCAGCGCTTGGCTGTGATCCTTCTGCCCTGCCACTTTGAACCATCCACAGAGTGCATAAGAAAGCCAGGACACAGCATGCTGAAGCTGGAAGATCTGAATTTGTACCAGATTAGCCACTGGTACTACACTGGGTTGGGAAAACCCTGCCTAAGATCTTTGGAGCAGGAAATGTCGACCGCCTGCCAGTGCTGGTTTCAGGTGGTGGTGTTGATAAGCTCCTCTTTGTGCCCAAATTAGCCTTTGGGACAGGATACAATGAATTCATGGTCGTTCATATTCTTCTGAAGTTGTGAAAACTCACAGTTGACAAAGTTCAAGCCTTGAGCTTTGATACAATTCTGTCAACACTGGGCATTTCAACGGAGTGTGTTCTGCTGGAAGACAAATAGGCTGAGAGCTCCTGTGGTTGGCCTACCGTCATCATGAAAAGGAATTGATTTTAGCCAAAGTATTCACCTTGTGCTGCAGTCCATCTGTTCACCATAAATCCCAATCTTCAAGAGATTTAAATCTGCTGGGAAGGTGTGACACGTGTCAACTTCCGAGGACTGGAAGTCATATCCGGCACTGAAGCCCCCATGAAACAGCATCGGTTTTCTCAAGGAGTTTGCTGAAAGAAAGTCCGATTCAGAGATCAGAGACAACTACCAAGAGCTCATTGAGCTGACAGTGGTTGTCCTTGGACGTCAGCCTTCAGTAATTCACTGGAGAACCCCTGGGTCAATTGACCATGGACATTGGATGGCCAAGTTACTGTATGCAATCAAAATCTTCCTTTCTCGCGATCAACCTGATGTATTCAAGAAGAAACTCAGATTAATTGATCTATGAACTTTAGTGTCCTGTGTACGCAAAGGCATGGACAAAGGCCCCTTGCTGCTGAAGCTCCAGAACAAGATCTGTCACTTTGGATTGGTCTAGGACAATATGAGTCTTTTGACTGTGAGATCAGCATTGCTGCCAGGAAGGTCCTAGAAAACCACTTGTGGTACCTATCAGATGAGGCTGTAGGTCTGGGACTGTTCTCAGACCAACTTCCTATAACAGATAAAATGAAGATTTTCGACAGAATGACTGCAAAGCCTGATGAAAGGAGGTGAGAGCTGATGCTACGGTACTAAAGGAAGGGATTTTGGGTGATTTTGCAAACCAGTAAGCATTGACACTACTGTCATACCTGAAGATGAGTGATTCCTTTGTTACACTTCCACTAGAGAAATGGATCCAGAGTGAGGATTACAAGCAAGGTAGAGAGATAATTCAGCAGTTGAGAGTGGTGAATGACGCGGCTGAGAGGGTGTGAAGTTGTTCAATGAATTCTACCGATTCATCACGAATGATGAAGAAGAAAAGCAGTTTCTTCTCCAAGTGGTCAAGGCAAATAGGAAAGCTGTTCTCACTCTTGTTGAGTCTGCTGTTGATGCAGTGCTTGCAAAGCCTTGCAGTTTCTAGAGTCAACAACGGTGACGGGTGTTGAAATTATAAAACAAGAACATTCGACATTCGATATTCATGGATTGGACGATGTTTTTTGACATTTTTGGACATTTCCAATTCATTAAACCTACTGAAATTTTACAGTTCCATCTGGCTAACTGTTCTTGTGTCAAATATGTTGTCAAATTACAGTAATATTTTATCTATCTTGAAATAAAATTCATTTGTATGCTCGACACATTCATTTCTGCAATTAATGTCTATTTATCGGTATATGACAAAGTAACACAGTCCGTGAGCATCGTCTTCCAGTTGGAATAAGAAGCTGAAATTTTGTCTCAATATTACTATTGATAGGTCTAAAAAACTGAGAGGGCGTCCTGGTTTCTAGCTTGAACTTTATTTTTTACCATGTATCTGTGAACCACCCTAGTGCTCCAGTCTATGTCAGAGGTTCATATTAAAAGTAGGAACTCGTTGTGTTACGCCGCTAAGGTGGAAAGTTCTATTATCTGTCAATTTCTTTTCGAAAACTCAATTAAAGTAAATTTGTCGATAACTTTACTAAAAAAAAGAAAAAAATTCCTGGTAATCCTGGGTTTTAGCGTCCGAAATTATTCATATTGCATAAGCGATGAAAACGTTTTCCAGTGAAACTCAAAGAAGATTGGAAGATTGATGAAAATATCAATGAAACTATAGAAGCCGGATGATCGATGAAAATATTACATAATAAAAGTCAAACTAGAAGTTGGAATTGCTCTGAAAATATTTCGTTTTAGTGCCGATGTTATACCCGTGTATGAGCGATGAAAACATTTTATAGTAAAACTCGAACTAGAAGTTGGAAGATTGATGAAAATATTCATGAATCTAGAAGCTGGACAATCGATTAAAATATAACTGAAACTAGAAGTTGGATGAACGATGATTATTTATTGTATTATTATATATTGTTTTAGAACGTTTCAATGAAAATAATTTCGGACGCTAACACCCAGGATTACCAAATTCCTAATAATGAATCATGAGGTTTTTCTTTTTTGTTTAACTAGAGACAGTTTGGAATCTGTAATGAAGCCCATGTGGGGTGATGAGGTGGGTCGCTGTGTTAAGATCTACTGTGAGTCGCACTTGAAGACCAAGGACTACATCAAGTGCCTCAAGGTGAATTGTCCAGAGGTTACTGCACCCGAGGATTATTGTCGCTAGTACCATTTGCAGGCAGACGGAATGTGGACTTTGCGAAGGAGATGCGTTGCAGTTGTCTTTCATCGAGCGATGTTGTTAACAAGGACAAAATAACCATGACCTCTGTCGCTTATGGACTTAACGAATCTCATCCAATCGCTGATTAAACGATTATCTCAACATTTGTTTCATTGAGTTAAAGTTTTAATTCCATTCCTTATACGATGATTCAACCTTTCTTGACCTGATCCATTACGTACTCCTAATCCTATGCTGAACATGTTTTAGTTACTCATATGTATGGAGTCTATTTAAAATTCACAAACTTCGATTACTATTCCTCAAACACGTCTCTAATTGTTTTCGTCTCTCATAAAGTTACATAGTACACTTCAATTCAAAATCAGGTTTTACAGAAAACGTCCAGAAGGCTTTATCTCTCACATACAGCTGCTACCTCAGCATCTGTAAATATCTGCTGATATTTTGTAATCACTACGCCAACGCCTTTCAATAACATTTCCATTACCTGTGCATAATAGTTTAATTACACGCCTATAGGCCTAAACACCCATTATTCTAAGCAGTTCTATTTACAAAACCTTCATTGAAAACAAATGTAACACATGCTACCAGATGAATATGCATCCAAAGGTAATCCCAGACGGGGCAATAACGTGGCGCGATTCGGGATCCCAGATTCTACAGTTACAAGTAGTTACAGGCAATGGCCTCAGTTTTATTCATTCATTCATTCATTCATTCAGTCATTCATTCATTGATTCATTCCGGGACTTATATAGCGCCTCTAAAAGATAACTGATCAGGACAGCTACAGCGATTAAGAACAGTTTGAAGTGTAGTAGGTAAATCGCGCAGATCTGAAGGAAGGTGGATTCCATGTTCTCGGTTCAACCACGAAGATTTCTGCGGCCAGCCATATAATTATGAGGTGGGGCAACAAATCTCCCGCCGGAAGGCAGGGGCGTTCTTCAACTGGAACCGCCAGACCCAGATCAAAATCCTAAATTCACTGCGCTTGGAAATATGCAGTTAATGGAGCACATCAACCTTATAATGCGAGACATTGTCATATTTTGAAATACCACCAACAAACTTAATAGCACACTGCTCGCACATGCGCTGAAGCTGCCCAAGGGAGGTCAACATAGATGGCACTGCAATCGCAGCATCCGGAGAATGTGAACTGCAGCTGATTATGACGTCAATCATCAGCATTGTCATGAGATACAATTTAGAGAACTGGTGCTAGTGCAAAAAGGCGCGTGGTGCATTCTGTGCCAGACAAATACTAGTTGAGGTTTAATTTTAATTGACCCAATAAAGGCATACAGGTAATGTCAGTAGGTAACGAGATCCAAACAGATGGTCCACAGTATAGAACGGAAAACACCCTAAGTTTTGCACGAGTGAAACCATTTTTGTAGATGTATTTATTACAAGATCAAATGTAGTTGTTCAACTTGTTATGTAATTCTGAGTTCTGGCAATAGCTGAATACATGAATCTGCAACTTATTGATACAAGGCAATGATAGGTTAAGCTTACGAAAATATGAGCAAGTACTAACAATGAGAGGAAAGCTACAGATGATACAAACGAAGCGCTTCTCTTAGATGGTGAGTCTGGTTAAAATAGAACCATAATACGATGATACGATAGGACAAGATTATAATAGCGATACCAGTTCATAGGAACAGGTTTTGGTCATGACGTCATCGTTCGTCTCCCTCTGTCGGTCGATTAACATCGTCATCATCTGCTGTCATCTGGTGTTCTATTTCGCATTCGTTGCTTACTTAGAAAATATTTCCTCATCGTTGAATGATCATCAGACGATTATTACAAGAGAGAGCGACGATTCCACTATGAGACTCATTGGCTGCTCATGGGCTGCTCAGTGACCGCTCATTGACTGCACGACTGCTTTATCGGCTGATTCCTATTATTTGATATTGTAATAGTGGGGCAAATAGATGCATTCTTTCAACGCAATTAAACACTGGTGTTATGTTTTTCCTCGTCCGTTTCTTCCCAATACCATTTATATTTGTGTTGTATTGTTCGTTGATTCGTTCGTTTATTCGTTTAGACCATTATTAAACCAACGGATGGCAGATGGACGAATGCGTCGTTTATTCTGGAGCGTAAAGCAATCTACGGTGCCCTGTGGCGGTCAATTGCGTTGCTTTGTTTTGAGACGGGGTCGTTCTGCTTAATCTGTGAATCAACGCAGATGGCTGTTATTCATCGTAATTACTGTTGTTGATGCTTCAGTAATTGCATCGAGCGCTGATCACCAACAATCATTGCTCTGCTCCTAACCCTACGCATTGTGACGCGTTTCAGCTACAGTCGAGTCCTTATAAAACGACCATCGGAGAATTCTAAATGTTTGAAAATTTAGAACAGTGAATACCGTTATTTCACGTTTTGCAAAAACATCGTACGCTTGAAGCCAAACGCAAATTGTAAATAATAACATTTGTGCAGAATAATTATTTCTTTAAAGGAGTCATCGCAAAAGGTAACACAGCAACATGCACATTAGTGTTATGTTTCAAATAACGGAGCTAAAGCAGCGTTAATGCAGCTCTGAGAAAGTCTCGCAAATGGCAAATAATTATGTGAGAAGATCCATACTGCAGAAGAACTGATTAATCGCTCGAGCAGAGAGGAAGCTCTTCCAGGAATCGCATCGCAAGAAGTGTTGCCATTCATCCATCCCTTCCCTTTAATTCTGTTCTGTAATAGGGCCTATATGTAGGCCCTAACATTTTTCAGTAAATTAATTAAACATGGTTCGTTTCTCTTCTGCTCATCACTGTTATTAATGTAGCTATTCTAAAAATATTTGAAATGTTTGGTGAAGAAATTATGTGTCCAGTTAGATGGACATTGTGGAATTAGATGTGGGATGAACATTGAACAGGTGGCAACGGTTTACACAGGCGACGGGTTTGACTGTAGTATGGATGCAGTGACATGGATTCGTCGAAGAATACTAATCATCTGTCTGGTGGAAGCTTGATGACAGATCATACAGGTCGATCCCTCTCTCACTCTATCTCTCTGTGCATCTGCCTCTCTCTCTCTCTGCCTCTCTCTGTCTCTCTGTTTCTCTCTGTCTGTCTGTGTGAACCTTTGTCTCTCTTTCTCGCTGTCTGTTTCTGTATCTGAGTGACTAAGCACTACAGAGCAACGTCCGATGCAGTTGTTCTGATCCAGACGCTTATCCTGTCGTACCGTGAAGGGGAATTTCGTGTTGTAGCTGAACAGCATATATTCAGGTGTCTTCCATAGGAAGAACGAATAGAGACTCATAGAGAGGCATTGGGCGCTACAGAAGCTTTGCCAGGACAAGACATCTTGTTCGAGATTTGTGTCGGAATACGTGTTAAGTTGACGTTACAGTAAGATCGTGAAATACTCGAAAAGTTGGTCATTGTTTTCAGGATTGAGATAATTCTGCATATAAGTCGTAATTTAGTTTCAAATTAAGAGCTGTCTCAAGGCCTTCCTTCAATTTCGCATTCTCAACGTATTCACTGCATTGAAGTTTGCATTCGACAGCGTTAATATAATATATTTAGTTTTGATCTCGTCTTAGATTTTGTCTTTCGTAAATTTCTACCTCAACCGTCGACCGTTGAATCTCTTCATCTGAAGAATGTTTCATTCTCAGATGATCAGCGGATGCGCTCTCTTGGCGATTATCTTCCAACAAGGTAGGTCATGCAGCCATCCATTTGATGTATGTATGTAATCATTCATTCATTTATTAATTTGAAAATTTAACATAGCGCCCCTCAAGTTACCTACTCAGAAGCGCCCCGTATATTCGTGCATATATATATATATATATATATATATATTAGGGTGATTCAAGTTCTGTAGGAAAAAAATAAAAGTAAACAATGAAAAGAGGCTCTTTACTTTTTTTGTTCCTTTTAGTCTATAGAACAAAACTGTGAAATATTACTGAAATTGGTTTGGATTTAGAACTGCCTCAAAGAGCTCAAATATTTATTTGGAATATAAATTTTATTCAATTTAATATTTTTATTGTAAAGCATTTTAAATTACTCAGTAATACTTACTTACTTATTTCTTAATAAAGAACTAAAAAGAACATAAGACATAACTATAATTTATGAAAAAGAAAATATTTGAAACTATTTGAGAAATACTTTTTAGCATTATTTAATAAATAAAGGAAATAATATTATGGCTGAAGCCAGGTCAAAGACATTCATTCATCTTATTGGAGAACCTCAGGAAACGTTCTGATATAGAGTGTTGCCTACAAGCTTGGATGTATAAAAGGTTGATTTTATTCATCACAAGAGAGATAAACTTTCTCAGAAAGAATTGAAATTGAAGAAGACAGAACATTTCTTGTCGATAAGTGATCAGAAAAAAAATATACCATTGAATGCAAATTTGGCCAAGAAAGAAGAAAATTAAAATTAAAATCACCAAGGGATAACTTAAGGCGTATAAAAGAGGAAGAAAGGAAAGAGAAATCAGCGGAATATCTAAGTCACAAACAGTTGTCTACATCAAGTTGTGAATGTGAATCAGATGACAGTAATTCAGAAGATGAATGCTAATGAAAAGTTTTCAAATTTTGTGGAGGAACACTATGCGAAAACTCCAATTCCATCGACATCTGACTATGAGAGTGAGACAAAATGAGTTCAGTTCTGCGAATATCTTTCCACCAAATCTTGCTTCTGCACTGGATCGAACAAATGTCAGCGACAGAAAGGCAACCTACATCTCAGCGGCAGTGAAGAACTGAACTCATGGCAATGATAATGTATCCGTTTTATCCAATTTATCACTTTCGTTCAGCAGCATTGTGGAGCGTGGTGGCTCAGTGGTAAGTTCGGCGCCTTGTGACCGGAGGGTTGCAGGTTCGAATCCCACTCTAGCCGCTGCGTACGGACCTTGGGCAAGTCCTTCACTCGCAATTGCTCGTGGCGCTTCGGCGTGAAATTTCCGGCACAGTGTCAAATGCTGTAGTCGGGACGCCTCTGAGTAGTAGTTGATTTCGAGAGGCGCTATAGAAATATCCGGAATAAAAAAAAATAAAAAACCCCAGATGATTCATTGATTCATATGTTCTGCAAATATTTAAGTTGTCAATGACAGTGCGGAAAGAGGGATTGCACTAGCCTTAACCTTCAACTCGACAAAGCGAGATCAAAAACAATTCTTGTTCCAAATTGTAGAAGACCATCGGAAACAATTTCCAAATTAAAAAAAAAACACTTTTTCCTGAACGTAGTCATAGTCACTAATTTTTCTAGTAAATACAGTACAGAAATTATGGACTTATAGTTGCATACTTTCTAACGAGTTCATTTTAATTCACTGGAAACATATTGGCATTTAAATTTATAGACAAGGACGTAGCCAGACTTAAATTCAAGAGGAGGCAAAACCGGGGGACATCCAGGAGTACTAGGGGTGTGGAGGTATAACCCACTGAAAATTTTTAAAATATAAAATTTGTCAATGTGGCTATGCCTATGATTATAGATATGGCTTCCTAGGCAGTGTTACATTGTTTTTTCAGACTTGACTGTTAAGCTTTTCAGTAAAATTGGTTGTTTACTGAAATTCGATTTTTTGGACAAAACGAGTTAAAGTTAACTAATTTCAAAGTCGTTGAGGCAGTTCTAAACATCATCCAAATTCATTGAAATTTTTTGTGGCTTATTGCAATACCAAAAGGAACAGAAAAAAGCAAGAGCACAACAAAAATAAGATTTTCCATTTTTCTGAATCACCCTAATATATATATATATATATATTCGTTTATTGAGTAAACTGGTTGTCATAAAGCAACCAGGAAATTTATAAAGCGCCTTTATCGGAAGATTAATGAAGCCGGAATCAACCTTTCCCTCTTTTTTTCATTATCTTTAGCGTTGAATCAACGTCGGTTGTCATCTTTCGTTGGCTTCATGATTCCTTCCTCAAGTGAAGGCAGTTAAATTCCTGGGCGTTTATTTGGATCAGCATTCAACCTGGAAAAATCATATCGAACATGTTTATAATAAAGTAGCAAGGAACAAAGGTGTAGTAAAAAGAATTTCTTGGTTACTTCCTCCCAGTATCTTATTAACCTTGTATTACACTATGATATACCCATACTTATCTTGCTGTAATATGATTTGGGCTTCTAAATGTAATTCTAGACTTCATAGATTGTTCCTTTAAAAAAAGATTGTCCTTGTCATAACTGGTTCCCAGTACCTAGCACAGGCTAATGAATCATTCCTCTTCCTGGAAATTCTCAAAATGGATCAAATCTTAGTGTTTCGAATTAGTGATAAATCACTACCGGTACCTGACGAATACAACAGGCTTTGTATTCTATGCTACTAGAAATTCATTAGCTTTAGGAAGAATTATTTGCCAGAACTTACTCTCGCAAATTTTCCATTAAATGTAGGGGGCTACTAATTTGGAATGGATTACTCATACGATTAGAACTCTTCCCAACTTAAATTTATATAAACAGCACCTACGGAAATGGTTGATCAGCAAGGGGAATCAACTTGCATCATCATCCTCTCTCACAATCAAGGCCGTTTTGGGTGCTTAAACATCCCCTGAAATTAAATAATGCAAAAATGAATAATCCATTTACCCGCTACAGTGGCGTCACTAGGGTTGGTGTCACCCAGTGCGGCAAGCAGAGGCGTCTACACCATAGAAACCTTTGGGAAAATGCTCCATCCAAGAAATGGGGGAAGATCTGTCAGTGGGTGTGCCATCATTAGCGGAAGGAGAGAAAGAGGAAGGGGGAGGAGAGGGGAGGGGAGGGGAAGGTGCTCCAAAAACTTCTGGAAAATAGACGTTCCTAGCGGTAAGTCATCGTGTAACCCCATGAATCTCCTCCCTTAGTCACTTACAAGACCATGCAGTATCCTTAGTGGTGTTTTTTCTAATAATGTTATTCGTAAATCGTAATCCTGTATTTCACTTAATGCGCTTCTGAGTAGGTTTCTTGAAGGTGCACTATATTAAATTTTTGAATGAATGAAT
>OY744604.1:2951154-2978654 GCA_963556255.1 Allolobophora icterica | reverse complement strand
CTCATTTATCTATTTTCTATTTAGGTTAGGTTTTTAATTTATGAAGTTAACTTTTACACCTTTAACTTTTACATTTTTCACTTTTTACGCTTTTGCATTTACACTTTTAACTTTATACACTTTAACTGTTACATGTACATGATATTGTGACGTCATAAAATTGTATTAATGTGTGTAAAACAATTCGTATTTTTTCAGACTTTTTTTCTCAGCGACTGTTAAGTGTAAGTAGAAATTATTCCTAATATTATCTGCAAAGCAAAAAGGGAAAGTTAAAGCATTAAGTGATCAACTTATCATCGACACCAGAAGAAACGCACGACTATACTTCAGTAAATTCTAATCACTAATAGGCGATTACAGTTTTGAACTTTTCTATTAATATTTGTTTATATCAGTGGAAATTTACGTGGCGTTCTGTATGGAAATTTGTATGGAAATTTGCATGGAAATCGAAATAAATATGGAAATTTTAGAATTCGTGTGGCGTAATTTTCTGGTAGCACATGTGTCTATGTCTTGACATAATTTATGGTCGTTCATTTTTAAGAGACTATTTGCATCAATTCTAACTCTGACAGCCCGAAGCCATAGACCTAAGTCTCCAGTTCACCTGATTGTCTGGGCCAAAGAGAAGGGTCCTAAGGGGATGGTTGGACGATATAAAGTGACAGCAGAAATTCATGAAACATGACGATCACAAAAAGTGTTGGTTCGAATTTTAACCCAAAGACGAGGAACTCGGTAGTGTAGTGGTCAGCGTTCTGGACTGTCAAACGAGAGGTAGGGGTTCGAATCCCCCCGAAAAATTTGGTTGGAGATTTCTGCTCCCTTATTCCCCCAGCCAACTCAGCTATGAGTAGGGGCCTACACTGACCGTACACTGTCAGTGGGAAGGGAAGATGAGACGTCGAGGGAGAGGAATGACCACTAGGGTGGTCCTTATTTTTGAAAGTCTGATTTCACAATGAGGCACCCTGTGCTTTTGTTTCTACTGATGAAGAAAAAATTCAGAAAAAATTTGAAGAGGATCTGACAATATTTAGAGGTTGCTACCAGATGCTAAAGTTTAAGCCTATGCCACGAGGAATTCATTTAGACTAGCCATTGTAATTTTCTTAATTGAACTGATGTTAGCAGGTGAGAAAATTGCAAAGTGACATACAGTTGTGTGTGTAATTCATTATTGAACACTATAAATCACTTCTAGCAATTAGTATACCCTAATAGTACTCATGTTTATTTATTTATTTATTTATTTTATAAACAAACATAGAAATAAATTATTTATTTTTTCAAACTCAGTTGTCTTTTAGTTTTTTTCTTTGACTAACAAAGTATGCAGTATACTTTTTAAGAAACCCAATATGAAACAAAATGGTTGCCAAATGCATTATGGAAAAGATGTCAATAAGTAAGCAAGCAGTAAGTAGTTATTAATCAAATTATAGTTATCTCATTGTGTTGGAGCATAGGCTGGACAAGGATATGTTGTGGTGTGCATGTCGCCATCACATACTAAAAATAATGTTGGAGGCAGTGGTCATGCTTTCTCTTGGCCCATCCCAGGGTCCAGACATAATGATTATCAGAGATTCCAGAGAAACTGGCGACTTATAGACCGATCAAAATAGAACACAGTGACATCCGATGAGTTTTTACAAGAAGCAATTTCCTGTCACAAACTTTTGGAGCTGATCATCACTTTCTTCGGCGGCGTTTATTCCAGGGGCATATCATTCAGAGCACCAGCTGGGCTGCATAGAACAAAGTGGATGGCCAAGAGTATTTATAGTCTTAAGATTTGGATGTTCAAGAGACAGTTCAAGTTGACAAGAAGAGAAGAAAAGGGGATAGCTGGCATCTGCATGCTCACAGTAATGCCGTATGTCAAAGTCTGGTTTCAAGCATCATATGCACCATTGGCTCCTCGAATACACCTGGAGCTCTTGAAGGACATTGACAGATTGATAAACAAGGAGAAAAATTGTGCAGACATTTCCGGGTCACTTCTGGTATCTGTCGGAGGAATTGGAGACTTTTGCGTTCTTTGATGATGGGGTCTCCATTGATTTATCAAGCGCCATATGGCTGCTCCTCTGGACAAAACTGGCATCGAACATCCACTAAAGAGAATACCAGGTAACCTCTGATCAGCTGGAAGCAACTGGAAAATTTTATCACGGAAAACACTAGAAGATTCTTCAGCATTACATGCATTCCAGCAAGTTTCATCCAACAAGATGTTGATACTTGGCCAAACGATGAGAACTACAAGTTAGCCAAGGCCACTGCCACCTCAGTAAGAGATGTGAAATACATAGACGAGCGTGGAGTGGCACTCATAATCAATAATAGTTAACAACTATTAAAGGAGTATAACAAGATGAGTATAACAAGCTTCAAACAAATAATGAGGATCATAAGCAGTTTCTGGAATATCGTCACAGATATCCAGACAGGAACAAAGACACTGATTCATTAATACTAAACATTATAATGTTCACTTGTGTGTCTTGCCCAAATAGTAAATACTACCGTCCACCACTGCCCACCAGAATTTGTTTTGAATTTGTGCATAAGAATAGTAGGCCTATACAATATTCTATGTATTGTGTGCGTTTTTACAATATATTTGATATAATTATGTTATGTCCGGTAGCAACCTCTAAAACTCATTAAATCTCCACAAACTTTTCAGTATTATTATTTTTATACCTAAAACTAAAAGTTTGGAGGGTGCCTCGTTTAAAATTCCCCCAACAAATTTTTTACATGGAGCTAAGGACCACCCTAATGACCACCCGCTCTATTATGTCGAGGCTAAGAAAATGAACACTTCATAATCGCGGCTGCCTTAGGGGTAGCTTAAGAAACTGCTCTTCTCTTCTTCTTCTTCTTCTTCTTCTTCTTCTTCTTCTTCTTCTTCTTCTTCTTCTTCTTCTTCTTCTTCTTCTTCTTCTTCTTCTTCTTCTTCTTCGGCTGCTTCCTGAGGTCACTGAGCGAGGTTGGTAGGCCATTTGGACGGATGAACAGCTTAGAATGTCTCGTGTTGTAGTCTAATTGCTTGTACACGAGAATAAGTGAAGATCTGGACTCAATTAAGTGCTTATGCGCATTCACCAAACTCCCTGATGTAACGAAAGACAATAGATTAATTCACTAGAGAATTAAAGCCATCATTCCAAAAGCACAGGTAGCGACATATTTATGAATAAAATTCAGTGAACGACTTAATCCTAAAACGACTTACAAGAAGAACAGCAACTCCAGTTGTATCAACAATCACAGAGCATACAATTCCCGTCTTTATAATTTCAGCTAGACTTTTAAATATAGTGTTTTACGAGGCGATGAAACGTAATTATTACCCTTTATTAGGCTACTACTGGCGCAATGGCAAACTTCCGAATGTAAAGATATCAAGCTTGTATATAATCAGTTTAACTAGGTCAAGATTAGTTAAATTCAGAGAAATTGAAAACGTTAACAGATTAAATCCTGTCGTTAGCAGAATAAAGCTAAGTACAGTAACGTTTCAAAAGTGATAAGAATTTCAAACACGTTCATTATTACGCATCGCGATATTCATAGTTAGACTGAAACAGAATTTTATGAACAACATAAAGACATCATCGGTTGACATAGCAACCGAGGAGCTACAGCATCAACGCCGTCTTATTTGCATCTTCGTCAGTTCTCTTTGACTCACTTGCATAGCGCCATAATAAAGGATAAAACGGTAAAATTATTTTCACATGGACGACAAGCAGGTCTATTTTAATCCATTCACGTAAGCTTAAGAATTGATTTAACTGAATTCATTTCCACAGAGGCCTCTACACACAGACCATCTCAATCTCAGAAATCACAGGACAACTCCCCTCCCCGTTTCCTGCTAAACCAGTAGATAATGTTTCGATGAATCTGCAAAATGACACATTTAGAATGCGGAAAATTCCGACGCATCGATCTATTAAAAGAAGCATAGCAATAAAATAAAGGATAACAGTAAAGAAAAGGATAAAAGTAAAGTAAAGGATAAAAGTAAAGAAAAGGATAATAGTAAAGTAAAGGATAAAAGTAAAGAAAATGATAACAGTAAAGTAAAGGATAACAGTAAAATAAAACAGGAAAGAAAACAGTTGTCCGATGTTCTTTCCTCGTCTGTTTTCATGCAAAGGACGAAAGAGGATTTTGTCGGCAATCAGCCATGCGAATTCTGCTTGCAACCTAAGTGAAATTAAACTAGATCTGCTACGTTTCATCACTCCAGCTGCACAGCGAACTCAGTTGAGAATTCCGGAATCTGCTTTTAAAAATGCCGAAATAGTCTCTTCATGTTACTCAATGAAACAAACAATTTGTTCGTGTCAATACTTGAAAGTCAGTCGTTAAGTGTGTCTGTCACGGCTAGGCTGCCCATGTTACGGCATACACTTCAAACTTCGTAAAGCATCAAGTACTTAGCAGCCAAAAACGTTGTTGAAACACATTCATTTATATGTTAAGCACATAAAATGCGTGAAGTCCTTGCCTTTAAACGTATGTACAGCAGAGTAGAACTCAGAATCGACGTAGGCCAGCTGCATAAAGAAACGCAGCACTGTGGCTCTAAGTTGATGTAGACTTTCTTTCTATATATACAATCGCGAAGTCAGCCTTCGACTTATTCAAGTACCAACGCCACTTCAGCCGCTAATCCGGATGCTCGAGTCAACCAGTGAAACATCAACAGCTGCAGTGCAGACGCCATCTCGGCCAACATGAGACCCGCTCCATAGCTATTCACAGTTCTATGGTCACAGAAACTCTCGTCCCTTGAGATTTCAATGATACAATATTGTACATATACACTTAATAACAAAGCAATAAGTTTTTTATCGTAATTAAACATCAAGAAAAACATCACAAGATGACGCAGACAAAACTGGCGTCAAAACACGACTATCGACACAAAATGGCGTTCAGATTTCATATCCGACACAAAATGGCGTCCGTATTGAATTGTCAACATGGCCGGCGTTTGAAGCTGCGTCGTACAGTTGTAGAATTAATTGCATATAATTAAGTCGACGACGGTCTCTTCCGGTCCCAAAAGTCCGGAAAGAAACTGGAGCGCGGTTTTTAGAAGAGAATCAGATTCGATCGAAGAACCTCATGACTTTGTTACGAAGCAGACGGATGAATGAATCGGGAAACATCGTCTGTGAGACGTTGGCGTATTTGAAGTAATTGTACGGCTGAGCGATGACCTCCAGCAGAGCAGACAAAAGCTTCTTATCCTGTTACATAAACATAACCACAGACAATCAACGTTTTGTTTCTTTTCCTATCACACTGCAAGTCCATATCTGTGTCCTGCCATCATTTAAGCTTACTGCTTTTCGGATGGTTTCCCTTTGCATCTACGCCGGGAAACTTTGGATCTGGTGGCCTTGGATATGGTGGCCCTGGATACGGTGGCCTTGGATCTGGTGGCTTTGGACCTAGTGGCTTTGGACATGGTAGCCTTGGATACGGTGGCCATGGATACGGTAGCCTTGGATCTGGTGGCCTTGGACCTAGTGGCCTTGCTCGACCGCGACGACCGTCTTAGGAACGGAGAATGGGAGGAACATTTGGGTGTAAACTTTTTAGAACTGCCTTGCTTGTACTGAGTCAGTTGAAGAGGCAATGATTGTTTAATTGGTGGATGGACGAACGACTGAATGGAAGTGATAGAGTGAGGAAGGGAGGAAGGCAGAGATGGAGGGTGTAAGGGAAGAAATACCTTAAGGACTTCCTGATGTTGATAGGAACTATAGAGTCTTCCATCTCGGACGATGTCATCGATTAGTTCCTGATATTCCTCTGTTCAAAAGAAAACAGAACTCGATTAGTATTACTCCATCCAAGACAGTCTCCTTTTCGATCAACCAAATTGCAATCAAGAAACCAAACGGGATCAATCAACTACCTACCAACTAAGCAATCAAACTTTTACAGCAGTCAACAATAGTACTGTCATGTAATCTTTAGTCCTTTAGAAGCATACAATAATTTTGGGAGAATATTCTGATCAGATGAAGAGAATGAGGATGACTGGTCTTTCGAAGCAGGGAATTTATTTGGCACTTTAGAAGTTAGTCTGAAGTAGACAGATAGACTTATGTTTACCGTTGTAAGTGACGTATGGTATGGAGAATCCTTTGGCACTGTTGGCTGAATCCGTCTTAAAGTAGATCCAGAGATTTCGACTTCTGGCTGTAAAGGCGATCGGAGTTTCCTTAGACTCACAAGTTTCGTACGTCGTCAGTGAATACGGCGAAGCTGTCGACAACCAAAAGTATAACGCAGACGCCATTTTATCGATTGCAATGAAGTAGAGAGGTGAAGATAATAAGAGAGGTAACGATAATAAGAGAGGTGAAGATAATCGACCGCTGAATTCGCTCATAACTGGCAGACCAGAAATCGATTTACCTTAGTTTGTGAAATACTTACCTAGCCACTTAACAATGCGCCCTTCTGGGAACCCAGTAAGTAAATAATAAGACTCTTAACCTGGGAAAGTAGAAGTGCATGAAACTGAGTCAGCAACCGTATGAGACATATCCTCGTTACATGTCGATCGAAGATGAGTAAGTATGATCATCATGAGTGCCTGACTTTCTCATAACGAGTGAGTAAGATTATCATGAGTACCTGACTTTCTCATAACGAGCGAGTCCCTGCATATGTCCTGTCCTGCCAGATAGATCTCTGGAACGACGACGAGGATCCTTCGACCTTTCTCTGGAGTGATCTTCCACGTGCATTCGATGTTCGATGGATAGAGTCCAGGCCAGTTGGGACTCTGGATGAAGCCCTGTTCCGAATCCGTCTTTCCACTGCACGTCCGTTCTGAACGAACAACACAGAACAACGGTTAAGCAACGGACTTACACAAAGCAGCATACGTGGAACCCTGCCAGCATGCCCAACTGGGGTTCATTTAGGATCCATATTACCATATGGGACCTTTATAGATCGCATCTAATGCTCGTTGAAATACTGGCAGGGAAGTTTACTCTCGCGTCTAATGCAAATTCTTTTTTCTTCCTATCAAACCATTCATTTTCTTTTGTTTATTGGAATGCTTTATTATAAGTCACAATGCGAGTCATACAGATGCCTCCCTCCCGCCTTGGATCGAACAATGGAGTATTTGCCCCAGTACTGTACGTGACCAATCGATGTTTAGGCTAATCAGTCTTCGCCTCGTAAGTATTTGCTCCTCCTCCCTCTCAACCTCCAGTCAGATCATGTGCCATAGGGAGGGAGTCAGGGAGGGACGGAGAGAGGGCAGGCCATCAGTTACATTCCATACATTCCAAAGCGTTTATCGTAGGACACACAGATCTTGGAAGCTACATAAGAGATTGAAATGGAAATTAAACTGTGGACTCGTAATCAGGACGGATAGACAAGTTTCCTATTGATCTTGTTTAACAAGAAAACATTTAGTCGAAAGACAATAAATTCCGACTGTGTGCTTTTGACGCTTAAGAACGAAGACACACAGATGAATCTGACAGATGAAAGGAGATCAGAAGGAATCGGTTGGCATCCAACCACCAGGACTTCTTCTGGTGTTCGTTATAAGGTACTGTGAATGGCTGACGATTACCTTTGCAATCGGTGCTACTAGTGGCGCCCTCTGCGTCAGTCTGAGTGTAGCCAGGACAATCAATGCAGAAGTTCTGGCCTCCCATTGGCTGGTAGGTGTCACGTGGACACGGCTGACATCTCTGCTCGTCCTTGCTGTAAAAGTGACCCGACTGACATTTCTCTGTTAAATAAGCATTAATAAAATCAATTAATACTAACTCAGCTAATCCATTTAACTAGAAATAAGCTCAACTGTCCGCAAATTAAAATTTGTAAAGGAAATAAGAATATCTAATTAATAATTAGTTGTTCAGGTTGGTTGACGAAAATTGTCAAACTTCTATTTGAACACTGACTATTAATTATCGAGCGTTGAGCTGTAACTTAGCCATAAACTCATATAGAGCCTTGTTTGTCATCTATTGTCATCTGGATAATTTGAGATGAAGTTGGTTGTGTGGAGTCGATGAGAATCTTACCAGCGACGATGCAATGCTGGAATCCAGTGGCTCCAGGAGAGTGTGTCAGGATTCCCGGTCCACACGGAAGACACAGAGTACGACCATAGTCCGGTTGATATGTTCCAATGGGACACGTTCTGCACGGCTTTAGTCCGTTCTCTGAGTACGACCCTGGCCAACAAGCCTCTGCGCACACGAACACACAGATCAGCGAATTTGTATAGGGTGACAAAAGCTATTTTACCCAGACAATCGTTGTTAAAAGAAAAAGTCGAACTGATATAGATGAAAGGAAAGTGTATAAAAATCCCTATAAACAGTGATTAGACGATGCATTGAATGAAGATACCTCCGCATTCGGAGACACTTTTTGCGGCCTCGACGCCGACTCCGGGCAGTTGATGAGGACAAGGCTTACAGTCGAGTTGCCCCTCTTCGTCCTGATAAGTTCCTGGAGGACATGGCTGACAGCTGCCTGAAGATATGCTGTAGTAGGTCGCAAGACTGCAAGACACTATGAACCAAACACCAACAACACATAGATGCACATAGATGCACAGTTGCACACATGCCACCAACGAAATCTAAATAGCAGAGACGTCACATTTCAAAATCCGTGTTTATCCAGATGCAGTTCTAATTCTAATTCACATCAATCCATGTTTTAGGTCAACTACTCAAGGACGATTTAAACTCTTCGATCCTGGGAGAGCCAATTGAATTTGCTATGACCGGCCAGTTCGCTTCATTCCTGAAAAACTAATATGGAAAATGTCTTTTTAGAAATGAGTTAACTCTTCAAGACTCGCTCTGAGTTCGTCTTATTCTCAGTAAGATCATCATAATGAAATTAGTTTTAGAATGGCTTTGTAAAAGTTCCAAAAGATCCTGTGATACATTTCACACAACCCTTGTGAAATCCATATTGTCATACTGTGTTACATGTAAAATATGTCAAAGTTCACATGACTTTCTATGACTGTGTATGTGTTGATTAACAAGTTTATATTATTAGTTATAATTTTATATCTCTCTCTTCCTCTCTGTATTTTGTTTTCATCCTCTCTGTCTCACTCTGTCTTGCTCCGTTGTGAGTTCTTCTACGTACCGCATCTTTTGTCCATGAGTATCTGTCCTGTGTCGCAGACGTCACGTGGTTTGTAGGATCTGAGAGACTTCTTCAGAACTTCATGAGTTTTTCCTTCGTATCTAGAAATTAAAAACTATCGGGATCAAAACATTAACACAATTGTCTCTTCAGTCAACCAAATTTACCACAGACAATTATGGTGTGCTAGATCGGTCTCCATTATTAAATGAATGCCTACACAATGCAATATCACCAGAACAACATCAACCAGTGTTGTTTGATTGGTATTTTAAGCTATTGGCATTGTTTAGAGAAGGCTTGATGATTTCTATGTAATCAATGGCGTCGACACGATTTTGTAAAGTAGTACGGCAAATTAAGGGTCTGAGGGACGTTAGCCCCCCAGTGGGGTTCAGAGGCAAAGCGCTGGTAGGGGTCCCCAGAAGCTGACGCTTTTTGCATATATTGAAAGTGCTTCGTGCCATTTCTGGTAATCTTAGATACACGTTTAAATGGATTATTCATGAAAAATAAAAATACATATGAAAGCATAAGAATTATTATATTGTATAGTTTCGTTGAGACAATTAATTAGACTAAAGAAATAAAAGTTCAACGACGTAAATAAACTTTAAAGTATATTCTAGCTTTTAGCAGACAAAAAGCATATTGTTGCCGTACCACCTCAAAAAGTGGTACGGCAAAAGTCGTACCACAAGGATAGGCGGCGACGCCAGTGTATGTATCGTAATCAGTAGAACCAAAGACTAATCTTCTCAGTGAAACTACTAATCAATATACTTATCCTAGACTGGATCCAGAGATGGGGCAATGCGTTTGCTGTCTGAAGACTGTATGATGAGAATAAACTTTACACAACCCTTTTAGCTTTGTCTTCTCTCTGATGTGACAGAAGATCCAGTGATACATTTCACAGAACCCTTTCAGTGATGTCTAATTCTCTCTGATATCATACAATATCTTGTATTGAACAGAACCCTTTCAACATTGTATAATTCAATAATGTGATTGAAGATTTCTTGATTAGCTTCTGTTGTCTAAAATTGTGCAGTGTGTGTGAGGGTGTGTGTGTGTGCGTGTGAGCGTGCGTCTGTTGTCTTACTGGATGGCAAAGTTTTCTCGATTGTCGTTGATGACGTTTCGAAGTCTCTTCATAGACTGACGAAGTATCTTGAGGTTTTCGTCCCTGGCACACGCCACGTCACACCTGTCTTTAATTACATTACAAGAAACCAATCAGCATCATCACGATTGTAACAATAAAAAGAAAATAAGCAATTGGAAGAAGGATGGTAAGATGAATTTTTATTCATCAGAAGATAATAACAAATAAGCTGACATGACGCAAATTACGAATGACGATGAAGACGACGATGACTTTACAGCTAAGACAATGAAACTACATCGCTAACGATAACAATGTTGATAATGAGAAACAGTATTCAAACATAGACTAATTGAAAACAATAGCAATTGAAGTTTTTGAAAGTTAATTATAGTTTTATTTAGGAAATGCAGTCACTGAAAATATTTTAAGACTTGTAACTTTTGACACTATTTTCAGCTGATAGATTTGGGAATTGTTTAGGAATAAAAGAAATTTGATAGGCTTAATGACGCTTCCAAATAGGAAATGACTACATAGGCGAATGAAAGGAAGAGAAAGAAGAAGAAAATGAAGAAGAAGAAGAAGAAGAAGAAGAAGAAGAAGAAGAAGAAGAAGAAGAAGAAGAAGAAGACGAGGATGAAGTGGAAGAGGATTAAGATGAAGGTGAAGGTGATGAAGATGATGATGATGAAGAAGAAGATGAGGAAGACGAAGATGAAGAACTGGGCGACTGACTTGTTGGTGCGGCTGGTTTCACTTCGAGTTCGAATTCAGCTGACATGAGGATCGCCATGTTGTTGCTCGTTAGATGACGGAACTTCCGTTTCCGGTTGTCGCATTTGAGGTCAAGAAAGGTCAACGAACAGTGATCGCCTTCACAGGAACTCTGCTGATCTCCTAAGCATATAAATATAAAACATCATCGTCATTGCCATCCATCGTTTAAGTCCTCCTACTCATGTAATACACGACCAGTTCAACACAGCATCAGAATCTCAAATATGCTAAATGTAGCAAGAACTAAATCTCAGTTGGAATCTATCGATGTCATCCTTGGACACTTAAAGCGCCGTTAAATGGAGCCGGACTTACCGACGAGCAATGGACCGAATTGTTGTTCGAATTCCGGAAGACTCTTCTTCCGGATCTTGCACTGTTCGGTGAAGAAGAGGAACTTGGCTCGACCTTTGTACCCTGGCGCCAGAACGCTCTCTACATCGAAACAGACAAACAAACAGACAACGATGACAATGACAGACGAACAAACGCACAGCAGCACAAGACAATTGCACGATTGTCATCACAATACTTGTAGATATAAATTAGAACTGACATTTTCTTCTTTTCATTATCAACATGGTTTGGCAGATTTTGTCTCTTTATCTCTCTGCTTTCCAATTCTGTCTGTCTGTCTGTCTGTCTGTCTCTCTCCCTATCGTTTTTCGTCAAAATGTTGTCATACAAGATGTTGTTAAACAGTCGATCTTGAAATAATCAATACCACAACTCTAACTCACTCCCTGTCAGTGTTTATGTACGTCCTTCTATCCGTCTGCCTGTCTGTCTGTCCTTCTGACAGTGTCGTCATGAGGTGTTACCTGAGCATGATGGAAGCGTAGTGTTGTGTAGTTCGTGCTGCCATCTGTAGTTCGTCTGAGGTCCACATCTGGTCGTGAATGCGGCGTCGACGGAACTGACGAACTGCGATGAACGAGAGACACAGGAAATGCGACAGACATCTTCCGTTCCAATCGGAGAACAGATCAACTGAGTCTTTGCTGGAGCCTTCAGCACCGAACACTTGACCGACTCTACACACAAACACAGTGCCACACACATGCTTTGTACATACACACATACATATTTATACAAATACATACCTATATACATACGTAAGTAAATACAAACATATATATATATAGTACATAGGTGAAAAACAATACAATACAACTGTATTTCATTTCGCCCTCCTTCCTATTGCTCAGAAGTGCACACGACAATACGATATAACATTGATGGCGCAATTGTGAGTGAAAGACTTGCTGTAGGTTCCTGCGCAGTAGCTGCCTTGGGCGGGGCTCGAACCCGTACTCTCCGCGTTACGAGTCAAGCGCTCTAAGCAATCGGTCACAGTGCCTTGTATACCTACATATGTGTACAACTATACATGCATAAATACATGCATACATGAAGACAGGACTTGTCACAGCTGACGTTGAATCATTGACAACTAAACGGACAGAGAGAAAAGTGGACGATGGAAAAGGAAGGAACGGTTAGGAAGAACGGATGGATTGGAGTGGATGGATGAGAGACGAGTGGAATGAGAAACAGATTTCGACGTCTATGGATTAACTATGATGTGGTTTCAATCAAAGGCTGGAAATGCGTTCGTCGGTTGAGGTCGTTAAGGATGTTGAATGATCGCTTGGAAAGTAAGACGTTGATTCTCATGAAAACTGACATTTCAAAGTCAGAGACCGGAAGAGACTAAGCATCCAGGGACAAAACCATCGACCAAAATCAACAACGCTCGTTAGAAAAGAGATTGAACCCGATCACATGAAGGTAATAATAGCCATTAAAAAGATAGAAGTCCTATGTTAACTGAAGAGACGCTTCTGCATACCATCCAGATTCAGTATGTCTAGTTGTAGGACACGGGTCAAGGGCTAGTGACTAGAAGCCGTGGTTGCCAATGACAACCGACCGATGAACCTACATACAGATGAGTCGACGTGTCTCCTACCTACACAGTCTCTGGGATTCAGATGAGTCGATGTGTCTCCTACCTACACAGTCTCTGAGATTCAGATGAGTCGACGTGTCTCCTACCTACACAGTCTCTGGGATTCAGATGAGTCGACCTGTCTCCTCCCTACACAGTCTCTGAGATTCAGATGAGTCGACGTGTCTACTCCCTACATAGTCTCTGAGATTCAAATGAGTCGACGTGTCTCCTACCTACACAGTCTTGGGATTCAGATGAGTCGACGTGTCTCCTACCTACACAGTCTCTGAGATTCAGATGAGTCGACGTGTCTCCTACCTACACAGTCTCTGAGATTCAGTTGAGTCGACCTGTCTCCTCCCTACACAGTCTCTTAGATTCAGATGAGTCGACGTGTCTACTCCCTACACAGTCTCTGAGATTCAAATGAGTCGACGTGTCTCCTACCTACACAGTCTCTGGGATTCAGTTGAGTCGACGTGTCTCCTCCCTACACAGTCTCTGAGATTCAGATGAGTCGACCTGTCTCCTCCCTACACAGTCTCTTGGATTCAGATGAGTCGATGTGTCTCCTCCCTACACAGTCTCTGAGATTCAGATGAGTCGACGTGTCTCCTACCTACACAGTCTCTGAGATTCAGATGAGTCGACGCGTCTCCTACCCACACAGTCTCTGAGATTCAGATGAGTCGACGCGTCTCCTCCCTACACAGTCTCTGAGATTCAGATGAGTCGACCTGTCTCCTCCCTACACAGTCTCTTGGATTCAGATGAGTCGATGTGTCTCCTCCCTACACAGTCTCTGAGATTCAGATGAGTCGACGTGTCTCCTACCTACACAGTCTCTGAGATTCAGATGAGTCGACGCGTCTCCTCCCACACAGTCTCTGAGATTCAGATGAGTCGACGCGTCTCCTACCTACACAGTCTCTGAGATTCAGATGAGTCGACGTGTCTCCTACCTACACAGTCTCTGAGATTCAGATGAGTCGACGTGTCTCCTACCTACACAGTCTCTGAGATTCAGATGAGTCGACGTGTCTCCTACCTACACAGTCTCTGAGATTCAGATAAGTCGACGTGTCTGCTACCAACACAGTCTCTGAGATTCAGATGAGTCGACGTGTCTGCTACCTACACAGTCTCTGAGATTCAGATGAGTCGACGTGTCTCCTACCTACACAGTCTCTGAGATTCAGATGAGTCGACGTGGCTGCTACCAACACAGTCTCTGAGATTCAGATGAGTCGACGTGTCTGCTACCTACACAGTCTCTGAGATTCAGATGAGTCGACGTGTCTCCTACCTACACAGTCTCTGAGATTCAGATGAGTCGACGTGTCTGCTACCAACACAGTCTCTGAGATTCAGATGAGTCGACGTGTCTGCTACCTACACAGTCTCTGAGATTCAGATGAGTCGACGTGTCTGCTACCAACACAGTCTCTGAGATTCAGATGAATCGACGTGTCTCCTACCTACACAGTCTCTGAGATTCAGATGAGTCGACGTGTCTCCTCCCTACACAGTCTCTGAGATTCAGATGAGTCGACCTGTCTCCTCCCTACACAGTCTCTGAGATTCAGATGAGTCGACGTGTTGCCTACCAACACAGTCTCTGAGATTCAGATGAATCGACGTGTCTCCTACCTACACAGTCTCTGAGATTCAGATGAGTCGACGTGTCTGCTACCAACACAGTCTCTGAGATTCAGATGAGTCGACGTGTCTCCTACCTACATAGTGTCTGAGATTCAGATGAGTCGACGTGTCTCCTACCTACACAGTCTCTGAGATTCAGATGAGTCGACGCGTCTCCTACCCACACAGTCTCTGAGATTCAGATGAGTCGACGCGTCTCCTACCTACACAGTCTCTGAGATTCAGATGAGTCGACGTGTCTCCTACCTACACAGTCTCTGAGATTCAGATGAGTCGACGTGTCTCCTACCTACACAGTCTCTGAGATTCGGGTGAAGTCTGTAACCCGGATGACAGCTGCACCGGAAGCTGCCGTCGCTATTCTCACAAGTGTGTTGACATCCGCCGTTGTTAACCGAACACTCGTTCTTATCTTCAGACGATCAGCCGAACACAAACACAGACACAGACACAAACAACCGTAATTAAGCAACTTATATGGAAGATAATTTCATAGCATAAAGTAATTATGGGGCCCATGAATAATCAGACTATATAATTAGATGCCTTTCGGTTTATGCAAACAACTGTTTGAAAACGCCGATGTCCGTTCAGATGGAAATATGTGGAAAGGCCGGATGTTGTCTTTGACCTCTGCACCCAGGATTCGAATGACGATGGCGAGATGAAACTGAGAATAACTTACATGTATGAAATCGTGTTTCTTCGAGGGTTAAACGTTTATTATCTCTCAGCAGGCAGATCATCTTGAAGAGTCGCCACACAAATGACCTGACTACTGACACAAAGTCGTCCATACATCAACATTCCAAAGCCTGCGCTTCATAGATCATCATTATGCCATGACCTTTTTGTGCCACGAGCCAGAACCACTCTGGCCAAAACTCGAGCCTTTTCTTGCACTGGTCCTTCTCTATGGTATCAACTCCCTCCATTGACACGTGCCTCTCTGTTAACTGGTGGCCCAAGTGCCTCGTTCCGCTGTCTTAAAACCACTTTCTATTCACTGGGTCTTTCACGGTGGGAGCGCCTCTGATAAGCGAACACTGTGAGAGGCGCTTTATAAATGCTTAGATACAATACAATACAATGTGTCAGGTCCCACAACTAACGTTGATTTCTTTAGCAATGCATTTAATGCAGACAACGTTTTACGACAACAGATCCGAGAGCATAAAGAAACGCTTCTTATCTTTTCTCTCCTCCGATAGTTACAACTCATGCTGTTAGGACTAAGCATGAAATCCTATGTATTAATATATTATAGGAATCGATGGACGATGTGGGTGCCGTTGATACCTGCGCAGTGCGTGCCTCCGTAGAGGTCATAACCTTCGCGACATCCGCAGATGAAACTTCCGTTCGTGTTCTCACAGAGATGGTCGCATGTGTTGTTCCAACTGCACTCATCGATGTCTAAACGTCACGACATCACAACATCATCACAACAAAAGCCCAGAGCTACAAAGTCTCAACAGTTTGCTTAAGCGATATGACAGAGATGAAAAAGAGATGAGAAGTAGAGCCAAACCATGCGCCTCGTGTTGAAAATACATGAATGAAGCGAGGAAAATTAACAATTTACTCTGCATGTCGAATGTCAACAGTTTAGTCATAATTATGGAACAATGACATCAGCTGCCGCTAATTGGCATAGTATTCCTAATGTGCAAATGAGACCTAAAGATAGAGATAGAGATAAAGATAGATAGAGAGAGACAGAGACAGAGAGATATAGTCAGACAGACTGACAGAGATAGACAGACAGACAGACAGATTGACAGACAGAGACAGTTAGAGCCACAGAGAGAGAGAGAGAGAGAGAGAGAGAGAGAGAGAGAGAGAGAGAGAGAGAGAGAGAGAGAGAGAGAGAGAGAGAGAGACAGACAGAGACAGTGTCAGACAGAGACAGTGAGACAGACATAGACAGAGAAGAGGCAGAGATAGAGACAGACAGACATACAGAGATAGACCGACAGACAGAGAGACAGACAGAGGAAGAGAGGCAGATAGAGCCACAGAGAGAGTCTGACCTTGACAGGTGCGTTTGTTAGCGTCGACCTTGTATCCCTTGGGACAGATGCATTCGTAGCTGCCATGAGTGTTGACACATACGTCGCTGCATCCTCCTCTCGTCTCCTGACATTCATCGATGTCTTCACAGAACAACAGACAACACATACAACGCCATCAACAACATAGACAACGATGTATCTCTCTTGTGCAACGCAACTCCGAAAGAACCGTCGTTCTCACGTTTAGCGAAGACACAATCATCAGTTCATAACTATCCTCCAAAAATCACCCATTGACTGTGACTATCGAAGCTCCAGAAGCTGTTTATGATCCGCGCTTCATGTCTGGTTTTATCTGGGCAGAGATCAAACAAAGAAACTCTTTCAGGTCGAACAGTTTCATAGTCAGGGATTTAAGTCTCTCGAAATCTCTGACTGGACGCAATGCTCGGTAATCGTGTCCAGCTTCCAAGGATCGATGTTGACTCTCTCCGCCTCATGTTTCCCAATGTGCACTTCTCCTGACTCTCCTCCTCTGTCCGTGATGTTGTATTCGTCCTAGACCCTACTCTTTCTCTATTTGATCATGTCAATAGTGTCTCTCGCTCGTGCTTTTACTATTTGCGCCGATTTCGTGCCATTCGCCAGTCCCTTCCGCTGCATGCGATTGCGACCTTGGTTCATGCTCTGATCTGCACTAGGATTGACTACGTGAACGCTGTCTATATTGGTCTCTCCTCTTCGAATACATCAAAACTTCTGTCCATCCTTAATGCTGCTGCTGGCCTCATAGGGGCATCTTGAAGTTTGCCCATATCTCTTCTTACATCCCATTCACCAACGCATCCAATTTAAGGTCCTTTCCCTCATGCGTAAATCGTAAAACGTCTTGTTGGCTCAGCTCCGCTGTATCTCAGGACTTACTGCACCCGGTTTCCAGTTTGACTAGTCGGGCCTTTCTCCGGTCATCTACCCGTGACAACTTGGTAGTTCCTTGGATGCACACTGGTATACGGCCCAATCTCGTAGTTTTTCTGTTGTGGGCCCTTCCAGCTGGAATAGTCTCCCTCAAGGCTTTAGGTTTGTCCTCCTCTCTCCTGTCTAGTTAGTAGTTTCGCAAGCGCCTGAAAACATTTCTATTTGTCAGTGACCCGGGTCTGGAGCGCTTCTGATTTTGAGTGGCGCTATATAAATTCTAGATTTACAATTACAATTACAATGTCACTGTGTTCGCTTCTAAATGGCTTTCTGTTGCCATAAGTTTTGCCATTTACCCTTTGATACTGGACATCAATTCAACTTAAAACACACGCACACGCACACGCACACGAACACACTAAAACACACACATACTGCGACTCGGATCTTGGTTCCGATTGATGCTAGGCTAGCCAAAACACTTGTGCTCTACAAGTTACATTAGATGTTATAAATGTCATGCATCGAGGTGGTATTAGTGGTGTTGGTGGTGGTGGTGGATATGGTGATATGGTGGTCGTGGTAGGCTATAAATTTCTCTTGGTTTTGTTATTCTATGTCAGAGCAGAGAACTGATTCGTTTGACGTCAGAGTACTATGAAAATATCCTTCGATTGAGTCGATGTCAACACTCCCTCCCTCTTTCCTCTACTCCCTTCCCCTGCACCTTCCCTCCCGCTGTCTATCCCTCTCAACGCATCCTTTGTCTGCTTCCCTGCGTGGCTAAGTCTCCGCTGGTGTGGCGATGTCCGTGTGGCTAGTCTTCAGGTGCTCATCATCATCAGCCCTTTGCTGCTGAGGCTGACTGCGCTGCACCTGCAGCTGAAAGGGAGAACTCTCCGATCAACGCACAGAAGATAAATCAACTGTCAGAGAACGAAGTAACACACGGATACGCGCAGACAAGCACAAACAAACACAGGGACAGACAAACGGACAGACAACCCAAGATATATCAAAGCAAAATGAGTAAAAACAAGACGTAGACAATGGTACAAAACCGCCTAGGCAAACATACATTACATATCCAGTGTCAGAAAGAGAGTGAGACAGAGAGACAGATAGAGACAGAGACAGAGACAGAGAGAAAGACAGAAAGGTAGAGAAAGAGACACAGAGAAAGAGAGAGAGAATGATAGAGAGAGTGACACTGAGACTGATTATTGTTGCTATTTATACAAAAGTGTTCATAAATTTTCTTCTCCGTATTTTTCATCTTCTTTTCCTTCTCCCCTTTTCCTTCTTCCTCTTCTAATCCTCCTCTTTCTTGTTCTTGTTCTTCTTGTTCTCCTTGTTCTTGTTCTCGTTCTTATTTTTTTCTTCTTCTTCGTCGTCTTTTTCTCCTGCTTCTTCTTCTACTTCTGCCGTCGCTCATCCGTCGTTAAGACGATCAGGTTTCGCGGAATCTCATTTGTTTCTGTTTCCGACTCAGAATTCTGACCCCGTTCGGATCACAGAGGTTACAGAGAGGTCAGAGGTGTTGGGATTCCACAGACCAAACTCCAACCCTCGAGAAGCGCTGTTTGTGTAAATGGAGATCATCTTTTCTTAACCTTCTTCTTCTTCTTCCTCTTATCGCAACCGAGATACTTTGGGCGTAAAGCTTTCGTCATGCATTGAACTAGAAACGTTTTCAATCTTCTGGTCTACAGTGTCTCATGCTGGGATCTGAAGAAGATTTTGTTGCATCATTCAGGTTCTGAGGAGATTGTTCTGTGTCTTTTGGATCTGAAGAAGTCTATCTTTAATCATTTTTGAGCAAATGGCTTCATGCCGGCTTTTTCATCGATTTGCAACAGGAATATCACCTCCAAATATCATAATAATCTAGATTCACTCAATGAAAACTCTGAGATACGAAATATCTCAGATTCAATCGATTAGTCCTCAAAAGTCAGAAAAGAACACTTCTGGACAGTAAAGTAGAATGAGAGACAGACAGACAGAGAAAGCGAGAGACCGAATGTGTGAGATAGATAAAGAGAAAGAACAGATTGAGGTAGTAACACACCAATACATAATTATGTATGTAAGGCAAAGCATGGTAATATTACGTCAGCGGACGAGAATGTCTCAGCAAAGGTCTCTTCGTCAGTGTGCACTCATTCTAGCAGGACCTGGAAACTTTCTCCAGTCAAAGTCCGAGTCTTTTGATTTATGATCCAGTTCAAAGATTGGTAAGAGAAGAAATTGGCAGACAGTGTGAGGAGTCTTAAAATAAAGACGGCGCATACGGAACGAACCGAGGCGATCCTTGGCGTGGCACAGGTGTCTGGGTAGGACGAATTCTGTCAAATTTTTTGTCTCTATCTCCATTTGTGTAAAGGTACAGAGGCTAAGACTGTGAAGCGGGGATTATTTAAGAAAACGGGGGAGAAGGAGAGTTCATCAGCCATTGGAGAGATGTCGAAGGCAATGAGTGAAACATGATCCTAATGAATGATGTGCTGACAAGAAGGTTCAGTTCCATGCAATCATCAGACATTTATGCATTATGCTGCGTTTCCATGTAACAGGAGACAACTAAGCACTGAAATGCATCTCATCAGAATGGCACACAGTCAAGTCAAGTCCACAAAATATGACATGAACAAAGGACGATACAAATAGCACCAAAACGGATGTAGTAAGGAGATGAGTGGATGAGCGTTTCCTGTCTTACCCATGCATGTCTTTCCATCCGTGTGAAGGACGAACCCAGTGGGACAACTACAGACCGGACCTTGTGGAGTATCATCGCATCGACGATCACACCCTCCGTTATTCACACCACACGTCGCTACAACACACACTTCGCACATATGACACTTGTCTTTGATCAATCTTCACTATCGTATCAATAAAATAAATATTATAAAGAGCGACTTTTAAGATTGAAAGCATTGTCACTGGGACAAAAATTATTAAATCAGTAGTAAAATAAATTTGATTAAAATCAGAACTAAATATTGTTGGGGTTATCAAACGTGCAATTCATAACCATGTGATTGCAAGTCATCTAGAATAAAGTCCACTGGATTTAGTCGTTTGTTGATTCATTATTCAGGGATCGATTGATTGAGATTGCTTGATTGGAGATCGGTTAATTGGAATCAATTGATTGTGATCGATTGATTGGATCGATTGATTGGGATCGATTGATTGTTTGTCGATGTGGTTGGTGGTGATTACCAGTGCAGGTCTTTGCGTCGTCGCGTAGAGAGTATTTGTCGTGACAGTTGCAGATTGGTCCATCAGGTCGATCAATGCATCGATGCTGACATCCTCCGTTGCCTCGCATACACGACACTAGCAATCAAACACACACATACACAAAGACACAATCATAGTCACATACAAAGAGAACACAACGACACTCACAGGTATACACGCAACAGACAACATAAGAGTCCATCGTATTCTTCGACACTCTAATGAACTGATCAAATGTTATAATTATACATGGAACTGAAGTGAGGAGTGGCTCACAGTATGTCAACGGAGGGTCCACGGTTCAGCATTTCAAACTTAGTCCTTGTCCAGTTCATGGAAATTCTAAGGTCAAGAAACTCCAAGCGCTTCAAGGCCACCACTGAAAAAGCGGCTTGCTGGACTACCATCCAATCATCCGTCACCGGATGGATGGATGGACTCAATCTATCCATCCATTCATCCATCCAACAATCCATCCATTCCTTACATCCATGGCATCCATGAATCCATACATAAATCCCTTCCATCCTTCCATACATCCATCCATCCATCCATCCATCCACCCACCCACCCACCCACCCACCCACCCACCCACCCACCCACCCACCCACGCACACCCATACCCATGCCCCCACCCACCCACCCAAATCCCCACCCACCCACCCACCCACCCACCCACCCACCCACCCACCCACCCATCCATCCATCCATCCATCCACCCATCCATCCATCCATACATACATCCATACCTTCCATCCATCCCTCCGTCAGCGGATGACCATGACTCTGTTGTTGCTGTTCTTACCTGTACAGTTCTTAGCGTTCGACATGAGTCTGTATCCAGCGCGACAAAGGCATTTCATTCCACTGACCGTCGTATGACAATGATGACTGCAACCATGTTGCTCCAGACACCAGTTGCTTCCAGCTGAGACAGAAAGAAGAACAGAATTAACTCTACCATCTGAGAAGAAGAAGAAGAAGAAGAAGAAGAAGAAGAAGAAGAAGAAGAAGAAGAAGAAGACGAAGAAGAAGAAGAAGAAGAAGAAGAAGAAGAAGAAGAAGAAGAAGAAGAAGAGGCAACTGTTGTTCGATCCACCGTCCACAACAACGTACTCTATGGTTCAGTCCCTCTGTGTCGATTGGTTCGATCTGTGACTGAACCGCTTCAGGATTGAACAACTAAAGAAACATTATTAGACTAATGCAATTTCTGTTTATCCAATCTCACATCTTCGTATGCTTCGTCATCATAATTCATAGGAAGAAGAAGAAGTCCCTTAAGCTAGCTCAAAGGCAGCCATGGGTATAAAGTGTTAGCGACTTCATTTTCTTAGCCTCGGCATATGAGGGTGGGTGGCCAGTCCACTCCCTCGCCGTCTTATCTTGCCACCGACAGTGTACGGTCAGTGTACTTATCATAGCTGAGTTGGCTAAGGGGTGCAGGTGAAGCAGAAATCTCGAACCAACTTTCTACTTCGGCGGGGCTTTGAACCCCCAACCTCCCGATTTACATTCTATCACGCTAACCACTACATTATTGTTGCTTCTAACTGAACATATGTAAGCCAATCAAAATAGTATGTAAATAATATAGTTTTATATCTTTTGGAATGAAGATGCGTTTGCAAGAGTTGAGAGAGATTTCTTCAATGAAACCCATTAGCAAAGAAATGGCCAGATAATGAAAGACTGCATCTGTTGCAGAGGTAGAAGACTTGATACGGAGATATGGAGCAAAGAGATGGAGCAAAGAGATGGAAGAAAGAGATGGATTTTATTACAGTTCCAAATGGTTGCTGATGATGGACGACATCACAAAATGACTTAGGTCAACTCTCATGTTGCAGTTTGCTTATCTACCACCAGATGTCAGTCTGCGTTTCTCTTATTGTCGGTCTGTCCTCTGTTCGTGTCTGCTTGCGTGTCTCTATTCCTCCAGTCTCTATATCTGTCAGTCTGTGATCTATGCTATGTTGAACTGCGCCTGGGCTTTAATATGTCAGTTCATCATGTCTCTTTCTATGTTTATCGGTGAGTCTGTCTATCTGTCTTCCTGTCTCATTCTGTCCTTTTGTCCAGGTCCATTTCTGTTGCCTCGTCCTACTATGATCTGCTCTCTTTCAGTCTCTTTGCGTTTGTGTCTCATTCTCTTTGTGTTTATATCTCAGTTTCTCTGTGTTATTCTCTCTGCGTTTGTCTCTCAGTATCTCTGTATGTCTCCAGTGCCTTGTGGTTACTTCTGTCGATGATTGGTTAGACCGCAAAACCAACCGATCGAAAGACGTTCGCTAGAATTAATCCATCCATCAACCCACCCACCCGATCCTTCTATCCATCCATCTATCCATCCACCCATCCATCCATTCATCCATTATATCCATCCATCCATCCATTCATCCATCTGCCTTAAAAACTACTGCATCCAGGCAAACAGAAGAAGAATTGCAGGACAATCATTGCCAATGGAATCCGATCCGATCGACTGATTTACCTTCTACTCTGCACCGCAGTCAAAAACGATGGCAAAACAAGAGGTAGACAGAAAGAGAGGGACTTAGAGACAGACGGAATAAATCACAACCGAAGAAGATTAACGAAAGTACCTAATTACATGCATAATATGTATATAAAGGAAAGCAGTCGTCTGCTGATAGGAACTTAGGAAGACAAATGAGGAATTCTACGAGAAGAAGTCGTTTTCTGATTGTATCCATTATATTACATCTGCGATGGAATGCCATACAAAAATAACATTCACAACCAGACACTAGACACCTGCAAGCCGTTCATCAGCCACCTCTACTTCCTTTATGAAGAGTCTCATTCTCTGTCCATCATGGACTCAAAACGTGAGATCATCGCACAAACCGACCCTTTATATTAAATCAAAAAACACTACATGAACTGATAAACAGATGCGATATCTGGTGGTGGTGGTGGTGGTGGTGGTGGTGGTGGTGGTGGTGGTGGTGGTGGTGGTGGTGGTGGTGGTCGTGGTGGTGGTAATGTGAAGCGTGCTGACCATGCATTTTTTTCCGTGGAAGTGAGGAAGTATCCTGGATGACAGTCACAATGGAAGTTTCCGATTGTATTGATACACAGATGGTCACAGCCTCCGTTGTCCAGCTGACACTCGTCCACATCTAAACGACATCGACAACAATCAATCATTAATCGATTGATCGAAGGTCAATCAACTATCGAACTATTGATCAGTTAAACTTTGAATAGTCACATCATATAAATAGACTGAATGAGCGAACGGTGAGGTCGAATGAAGAGAGAGGAATAGAGAGAAAGGGAGAGAAAGAGCGACAGAATATAGACAGACAAACTGACAAATAGAGGAAGATAGACGGAGGAAAAGAGAAAGAGAGAGAAACTGTCAGCAGCTAAAGACAAAAAGAGAAAGCGACCTGTGAACTAAGAATAAGGTCCATAAATAGTGACTGAAACGGACGGAGAAACAGAGACACAGATCAAGAGACAAAGATAAAGAAAGAAACACTGTGAAACAGAGAAGAAATCTAATTTAGTGAAAGAAGTGGAGAAATTAAAGAATGGGAAGACAAAAAAGAAACAAAGAAAGAAAGAAACAAAGACACTTAATAAAAAGAAGAATAAGAAGAACAAGAACAAGAAGGAGAAGAAGAAGAACAAAAACAAGAATAAGGAGGAAAAGAAGAAGACGAAGAAGAAAAAAATGCAGATGAAAGAGTATTGGAAGACAGACTTTGGTACAGCTGGTTTCACTTCAAGTTTGAACTCAGCACAGTAACAAGAACAAGAAGAACAACGAAAGGAAGAGGAAGAAGAAACGAAGATGAACTATCATTCTTCTGTCGAAAGGATCATGACGACGACGACGATGCTGATGATGATGACGTTGTCATGGATACCTAGGCAGTTCTGTCCATCTCTGGCCAGTATGAATCCGTCGAGACATCCACAGCTGTAGTTTCCATGTGTATTCGTACATGTGTGGACGCAGCCACCGTTCTCATATTCACACTCATTGTGATCTACGACAAGACAACACATATTGAAAGAACTTCTTCGACCTCTTCCTCCAAGGAAATATACTTTCTGTCGAGAGACCAGGCTTTTACACAGTGCTTTTCCTAGAAAAAAGGTTCCGGAACTGAACAATTATGGAAATGCTAAAATCCCGAGAAAAAATCCCTAAGAAAAACGCGATTGGGTCTTGGGAGGGGTCTCAATAAATAGCCTACTGAAAACAGTTTACAACAGTGAAATTAAATGAAACTAACTAAATTATTGTTTTTATTATTAGAAGAAATAAATTATTTTTTTAGTAGCTGTTCCGGCGCGCTCCGGCTGAAAAAAGCACCGACTTTACACGACCACTCATCCCTGTCTGACCTTTCGATTTCGACTAAGGCACTCAAACTATAGTTACATCCGAGGTTACATCCGACCTCTGGGCGGTTTCATTTAACTCGGCGACAGCGTCTTATGTGTGGCTTTGTTCAATGCCTGCGAATTACACATCACTTTATCACTTTAACCGTGGTCATAAGATCCATGGCAACAGTTGCTTACCAACGCATATCTTTCCGTTGCCATAGAAACCTTCTTTGCATTTGCATCTGTATGACTTGGTCGTGTTGAAGCAATCGGCGTCTCTGTGACATTGCGTCTTACCCGTCTTACAACGATCACTGCAAAGAAGAGAAACAATCAACATGTAATGACACCCCAAGGCCTCTTCCTCATCAGGAAAGCACTCTATGGCAGACAATACCACATGGACAATTGATAGAATTAAGCAGAATTAAACAAATGAAATTGGTCGCTCGTTATATTCAGAACAAACCACTTTCAACGATTGTGGCCTCAGATGCATCTCTACTGTGCAACTGGTGCATTATTTTGCCTTAATAGCAACTAACAACAGCAATACAATAATTGCATGAGGAGCATTCCCGGAAGAATTCCCAGAACAACTGTCTCTATGCAACAGTCGATTTCATCCGGACTAAGTTCAACATCGGAATCAGGAAGAATTCCATGCTAAAGATAGATATTTTCGCAGGCGTTAATTAGGAAGACGATAGGTGACAGTTGGAAATGAAGCAAAGAACAGACGAAGAAATATAAGCAGAGGAAAGATTAGAATGGAACGCGAAAGAGGGAAGCGGTTGGAAAGGAAGGAGAAGAGGAGGAAAAGATTAAGGTACATAGAGAACGAGAGAGAGGGAGAAAGACAGGGTGAGAGCGAGACAGAGAGGGATGGTGTGAAGAACTGAAGATGGAGGCGTTGGAATTCGCTTCCCATTTCGACGACATATAAGATAAGGAAACGATTGAGTATCTTAATGCGATAATGAAGGTGTGTTGCTTAGGAGAGACAGAGACGAAAGCAGACAGGCAGACAGACAGACAGAGAGAACCACAGAGAGAGAGAGAGAGAGAGAGAGAGAGAGAGAGAAGAAAGAAAGAAAGAAAGAAAGAAAGAAAGAAAGAAAGAAAGAAAAGAAAGAAAGAAAGGGAGAGAGAGAAACCATTATAGAGAGATAGATAGATAGATGTCCGACGAATATATGCAGCCAATATGTGGATGGTTGCAGGTAAGTGAATCTAATGGATGCTCTGCTGGGGATTCTGGCCATTACAGTTGCTGCTGGTGTACCAGGCTCCGACATCTCCTCATCCGGTCTATCCCTCACTCGTCTCTCTCTACGTACGTTTGCCTATGTCTCGCTGTCCGGTTCTGTGTCATCGCTTGTATGTGCGTCACTTCGTATGGTCTTCAGACCAATCTCTCATCGCTCTATCAGTCGAGCATCGCTTCCTGGCATAAAGCAATGGCAGGGAAGAGGAGGAGGAGGGACGAGGACGAGGAGGAGAAGGAAGTGAGAAAGAAGAGGAAGAGAATGATGACGAGAAGGAGGAAGATGAAGAGAAGGAGAGGAGGCGAGAGTCATCATGGGAGGAACGCTAAGCATGCTGGGAGACAGGAACCGGAAGAGACGCAGACAAGGGCTCTTGGTTTGTTAAAGTGGACTCCTATCCTCCTCCTTCTCTTCCTCCTCCTTCTCTTCCTCCTTCTCTTCCTCCTCCTCTTCCTCCTGCTTTTTCATTTCGTTGATCTACTTCTTCATCAAGCATAGGCAGCCAATGATAAACAGAGAACGGTAAGCAAACTAAGCATAACAAAAGAGACACTGGTATATTACGCAGATAGATTTAGCCAGATAGAACGATAGATGCAAAGATACTATACTTGATGAGAAGAAAGATATAGAGGTAGAAAGACAGACATGGAGAGAGAGGACAGAGACAGAGACAAAGAGTCAGATGGATGGAGTGACTGAGAATATCAGAAGATGCTGATACATCAGTATGACAATACAACACGAGTAAAATTGGACAGCGCACCATAGAAAACCATTTTGGAAAGTGCATGTTGAAGCTGAAAGGCTGATACGGACCAGATATATATATACATATATATATATATATATATATATATATAGAGTCATTGTCATTGTCATATATATATATATATATATATATATATATATATATATATAAGTCCGGCAAAGGTTCACCAGTCACTCTGGTACAGAGTAAAGCAGGGAGG